>JAUTBV010152384.1:0-10553 GCA_032361325.1 Lepetodrilus fucensis | reverse complement strand
AGCAATAGTTAATATTACAAGTCGTATTTGGGGTAACCAATTAATGATTCTTGAACTTCAAATGTGTCTTTTATCGAGTTTATATAGTTTGTCAATCAATGACCGTACATTTTATGACCTCCTCATATGTGAAGTGTGCCACTTATCTGAGAATCAGTGTAGCCTACCATCATCGGAAGACCAGTGGTCGTTGTTGTTGACGCAGCATACCCTATGTCTTCATCAACGCAATACATTTCAAAGACTTAAATCCAGCGTCAAATACATTGGAGCCGTCTCTATAGGGGGAAACACACACATTTGACCCTTTTTTATATTTGACCCAGGGTCAGATTAAATTTATCCTACCTAAAAAATAAAATAAAATAAATTTAAAAAAAAGAAAAGAAAAGAAATTAAACCTACCTCTTGAGCAGGGTTATATTTTTCGGAATTAAACGCCGGGGCACACACACGGGTTATACGCCCCATACTACTATGCTATCACTCGTCCTTAACTAATAATGTGATTAATATTTCCTTTAATAAAATATTGTATGCATGTTGAAAGTATAATACAATATAGTGTGGTGTTGTTAGTCATTCTTCGTATACTAGTATACAATGCTAATTTATCATACTAATTTAATCATAAAAGAAGTTCCTTAAAGAGGATCAAATAGGAGTTTAAGATATTGTAGAGCATACACTTGCGCTTCTTTTGATACCAACTATGTCTTGGCAACAATTGTTTTCTGGTTACATCCTTATATATAACGACCAGACTATAATAATACTTACGGTATGTATACGGTTCACACGCCAAACGAAATATAGTAGGCTTATGTTCATGTCTGTTGGTGATGTTTTAAGGAACTTCATTCCGACGGACACTTTCCGACATCTACTTTACAACAGATTATCACATCTTGAAACATGCAGTAGAACCTCTGATTCTCATTTAATTAAATGTATTAATAAATACAAAAACAAACAAACTACTAGTATGCGAAATACAGGAAACGTTAGGCAAATACACGAATAGTATAACACATCGATGTGTGGGTTATCATATGTTGTCAAGTTGTCAACCCTCTTATACCTCTGCTACGGTAAAATCTTTAAAGAAAAAAAGTAAGCTATGTACATGTATACGATATAGGCCTATCCAAAAGGCATGTCGTGTAGGCCTAGCCTACATCTAGGCGAACGCGCCTGAGCTAATGCATACTCTATAGTTTAGGCTAAAGTATTATATCATTTTGCTGCGGTCTACACACACACCACACCTCACCACAGACCAGGGTCAAGGCTATACTAAAAGTGTCTGTACTTTCACTCCAGCTAGGTTAGACGACAACCATGGCTTCTACAGAACCCGTCATTTACAACACCAACAAGTGGATAGAAGACAACAAACAATTCTTTGTGCCACCGGTATGCAACAAACTCATGTAAGTTGTAACACGTGGATAATGTCAAACGATGTCAGGCATTATAACACTTGTGTGTTAATGTATTACATTCTGAATGTTGAATGTTGTACAACTTCAGCTGCATTACCAGCGATGGGGCCTGACTATATTATGTTGTTCACGTAGGCCTACTACAGAAGTTCATGTGGTGCCCGCCATGAAGTACAAATTGTAATATCGATCTACATCAATAACATGTAGGCTACAAGGCTGTTATCGTAATCAATATGTAGGATAATCATGATCATCAGCCACGCCACATATGGTACTGCAATCATATTAGGCGTATAGGCCTAGGCCTATATATATATACACACACACACACGCGCGCGCACGCGCACACACACACACACACACACACACACACACACACACACACACACACACACACACACATATGCATCAATACAATACATAGGTGATATGGTAACTTGTTTTTGTTACATTTGGTTGAAAAATTATCGCAAGTAAAGTACGTGAACTAGTGTCAATTTCTATCAATCACTTTATGTGTGCTTCAAATATTGATAAAGTAGTCATTTTTCTACATCAACATTATTATTATTATCATTATTTATTATTATTATTATTAATTTTATTATTATTATAATAATAATACACTAGTATTATTATACTAATATATTAAGTAATAATATTAATAATAACAACAACAACCAACATCATTATAATTGTTATATAAGCATTCCTATTGAAGAAAATGTGTGTGTTCATTCTTTAAAAATACAAATGATGATGCTAAATATTATATTATGATGATAATAATTCACAATCATGAACAATAACGAAAATAACAACACTAATACTACTAATAATAATCAGTTGATAATTACTAATAATACTAGTAACAATGTTATGATAATACATGTACTACTAAAATAATAATAATAATAAAATAATAATATCATTATTGTTATTTTAAGCATCTCCATTTGAATGATTATATACATTTTATTAAACACCATTCCAAGTAACATTACAAGTACAATACACTTATTCAGTTTCTAATGATGCATTTATTATATAACATGAAATATGTTTGTATTCAGTTTCTATTGATACTTGCACATAGTGTGTAGATATGGTAACTTGTAGTCTGTATATACAGTGTATGTAAATCAAATTAGTACTGCTATTGCAGGCACAAAGAAGGACAACTGAAGGTGATGTATATTGGAGGACCTAACCAGAGGAAGGACTACCACATAGAAGAAGGCGAGGAGGTACATTATTATTATTTTTATTATTTTTATTATTATTATTTTATTATTTTTATTATTATTATTAATAATAATATTATTATTATTAATAATAATAATAATTATTATTATAATAATTATTAATTATTAATTATTATTGTTGTGGCTGCTGTTATTATTATTGTTATTGTTAATATTATTATTATTATTTTTAATATTATTATTATTGTTAATATTAGTTGTAGTAGTAGTAGCAGTAGCAGTAGCAGTAGCAGTAGTAGTAGTAGTAGTAATATTGTTATTGTTATTACATTATTATTATTATTATTATTATATATACTATCACAGTTGATAGACCTGTATAATAATGGATAAACAAATTATTCATATTGACATTGATGTTTTTCCAAAAAATCTTTTGGGAAAACCGATGAAGGTGACACTGCATAAAGCAAGTAATGACTGTATATTTAAACTGTTTTGAAACAGAATACAGTAGTTACATGTTTGTTTCAGGTGTTCTACATGTTGAAAGGAGACATGTGCCTCAAGGTTGTGGAGAAGGGCGTTCATAAGGACATTGTCATTCAAGAGGGTGAAGTGAGTCTCCAGAAATATTGATAGTCTTCGTTCATGCATCTGGGGTGCGTTCAATCAGCACAGGGTTGAGTAAGCTGCTTAGCTAAACTGGTTCCCTATGCCATGTACGGTTCATACAACTCTTGAGACAGTGACTAGTTTGGTAAGCCGCTTGCAAGCCCTTGTGTCTTTAAACGCACCCCTGGTGTGTGCTTCAGGCAAGCGTCTTGCTGGGAGGCCTGACATAAATTGAGGTCTACATCACTTTCTGCTAAATAATAGGAGGCTCAGCTTGGCATATGTCTGGATTTGTGCCAGGACTAAAGTACGACCCTTGTGTGAAAAGCAGAGCTGGTGTGGGTGCTATGGCATAGTGGAACTTCATTGGATGTAAAACAATCGTGAATGAAAACAATAGATAATTTCAATGGCATATTGACATGTTGATGTTGCAAATGTAGAATTATTTGAAATATGATTGACAGGAACAAAATCACTTGTTTATACATTCACTCACTCACTTGCTAACACATCCACTCACTCACAAACTCACTCGGCCACCCACACCAGTCACGCCATCCATTCACTTATTCTGTCATTCATTCACTCACTCTCATTCAACATACTCAATGACTTCACCCACTGAACTACCTACCTACCTACCAACTAACTCATTCACTCACTCACCCATTTATTCATCCTCCCATTCACTCTCAATTCCTATCTCAATTCTCAAGTATATTTCTCAAATTGCAGGGGAGGGTGGTAGCGCAATGGTTAGAACATTGGACTGGAGCTAAATGGGTTCCTGGTTCAAATCCCACTCTTGAAACCTGGTATCAATGTTCGCAAAAGTTGGCTTTCTAACGTGATCATGGGATGCACTTTGTAGAGTGGCAATGCAGTCATTCATCCTTGTCAGTACCAGCCGGTGCTTGCAGGTCTACTGCAACATTCAGCATGATTGATGTTGCAGGTTTCCTCCTGGCCTAAATTGAAAAGTGAAAGAATCTTGAAAGAGACTATAAACCCCAAAACAAACATATCTCAAATTGCAGATATTTCTGCTACCTGCCCGGATTGCTCATTCACCACAGAGGTTTGAGGACACTATCGGTCTGGTGATAGAGAGGGAGAGATTCACCGAGGAGAAGGACGGCCTAAGGTATCACCAATATCACTGTGTGTTAAGTTCACTTGAGAGAGAGAGGACGACAATTAAACAAACACAGAACGCTTAACTGTAATGTAATGGAGAAGATGTAATATTTTTATTTATTGTTTAATTGGATTTATATTTATTTATTAAAGGTTTGGTTTCCATTTTTATTTTTTTAGAGCAAGTCATGATATTAGTGAAAGAATCTAGAAAGTGACTCTAAACCCCAAATAAAAACAACAAATATATATATATGTAATGTGGGGGTAGAAAGAACAAGACGTTCTTCAAGTCGGTCGTGCTTTATTGCATGTGAAGAAAATCGCTTGCAACATGTATGAAGATTAAACCCAGGTCTGTAGGCCTATTGTTTCCAAATATGTAAATATAATTCAAGTTATTCCCGACGCCCGTCTGCAACGACTAATATAGAAAATGGCTGACAAGAAACAAAGGGAAATAACCCACAACAACCGCAGCATAGCCCGGTATCAATACATCGTAAACAGAAGAATTCATGTGCAACATGGGATATGTGAGATACCTATCACACTCCCCTGCTATATAGTTGTCTCCTGGCAACTATCCATAATAACTGTAACTTTACTAACATGCATAACATACTTCCATAGTAAGCAATATCAACTGACTAAATTACAACACGTGCAAAACCCACAGTGAAACACATTAATTTTTACCAGCTAACATTTGTACTAGTAATAGTTGTGTTTGAGCAATATTTGCTAAAACTTCAGGATCAACCCTGGTTTCAGTGTTCACAGACAGTTCCTGATGAACAACTGATCGAGGTAACTGGTGAGGATTTGTATGGTGTCCTGCGGTAGAGCGTTTGCTCCTACGAACAGAGTCACTCACCACGGAATCGTGATCTGATTCTCTGGTTACAGTCTTGGTAGTAGTCTCCCCTGCTTTGCGAGAAGTACTACCTTGTGTTAATTGACTATCAACCGCAAGATCCTCAATAGTGTCATCAACCACCATTAACAGTTCATAATCGTAATCGTCACCATCACCGATATCTGTAGGCAACTCATTAATCGATGATTTTGCTGTTGATGATGTCTCCTGATGAACACCTTTCAAGCAGTCCGGAACGATATCATCAACTAATACTTTTGAGTCCAACAAGTCTTGCCTATGTACCGTTTTCTCCACAGCGTCTCCAGACATAGGTTCCACAGTGTACAAGTTATTGGATTTCCTTTCAATAACTTTGTATGCTTCTGGCTTCCAATGATCCTGAATCTTGTGTCTACCCACAACTCGGTTACGAAGAAACACACGAGAACCAACTTTCAGCGGATGGTCACCTGAGCTAGCATTGTATCTATCTTGACGCTTAATAGCTTCACGTTCCAACCTATCACTTGCGAGTTGGAATGCACTCCGAAGACGATTATGATGTTCAGTAATCCACTCTTCCTGCTGAGGATCCTGGTCTGTAGAATCTCCAAACACGACATCCACCGGTAGGGTAGGTTCACGTCCAAAGAACAGGTAATATGGAGCATAGCCTGTTGTAGCATGCGGAGTACAATTATACGCATGGACAATTTCTGGAAGCAACCGTGGCCATCTTCGTTTTGACTCAGGTGGTAAAGTGCTCAACAGGTTGTGAAGTGTCCTGTTGTACCGTTCACACTGTCCATTCTGCTCTGGGTGGTATGGCATAGTGCTGGTCTTAACAATTCCATACGTTGCACATAGTTGTTGAATAATTTTACTTTCAAAGTTGCGACCTTGGTCACTGTGCAACCTCTTTGGCACACCATACCTCACAAACCAGTCTTGAACTAACACACGAGCTACCGTTTTTGCAGTTTGGTCTCTTGTCGGCACTGCTTGTGTAAACTTTGTGAAAACATCCGTTATCACCAACACATTCTCGATATTGTCAACACCTTTCTCAAGAACTGTAAAGTCTATAGAGACAATGTCTAGAGGCTTCTTCGCAAGCAAAGAACCAATCATGGTCTTTTTAGTTTTGCCTGCCTTTCCTAGAACACATCTACTGCATTCCGTACAGTAGTCTCCAACCTCCTTAGCCATGTATGCCCAATAGCATCTGTCACTAAGTAGAGAATACGTTCGCTCAGCGCACTGATGTCCCATATCATCATGAACGGCTGTCAACACTTTTGACTTCAGAACAGCTGGTAACAAAACTTGTCTCTTGTCGTGGCCATGCTTCTGTATTCTTCTATACAGAATGTTATTTTCTTTCACCATCCGGTCCCAAGAACGGATCAGCTTTTTGACACTTTTGTTCTCTTTACACAAGAGTTTACCAGTCGGTCGAATCTTTCGATCCCACAAGACATGCAGTCGGCTTATGTCAGGGTCGCTGTGTTGTAGGTTACACATCTCGGATGAAGATATGTGAGGTAAGCTGGATATCACAGGCACAGTACCAACTCGTTGAGGTCTGGCTTCCACTTCTTGTAAGCACACTTTATCAACCCAGTCATCCATGGCATCCCTCAGCTCTCTGGGGACCTGGGTGGAAGATGAGGTCACTCCACTCTGTACTGCAATTTCTTCAAGTCTGTGTACCTCTGGCGTATGCGTAACCTTCCGACTTAGTGCATCAGCATTCTTGTTGGCTTTACCAGAACGATGTTTGATGGTCAAGTCAAACTGAGCTAGTTGACCTACCCATCTCATTTCTGTGGCGCCCAGTTTGGCAGTGGTTCGAATGTACGTTAGGGGGTCATTGTCTGTAAAAACAACACACTTCGCACCAATTAGCATATCTCTGAACTTCTCGGTTACTGCCCACTTCAATGCCAATAACTCGAGCTTCATGCTGCTGTATCTGTCCATAGATCTTTCACTTGGACGAAGAGATCTACTGGCATAACTCAACACCACCAGCTCACCAGATCTCTTTTGAGATAATACAGCACCCAATCCCAAATGACTTGCATCTACTTCAAGAATAAAGTCTGATGTAAAGTCTGGGTAACCTAGTATTGGAGCTTCAGTCAATGTCCTCTTCAATTCAGCCATAGCTTCATCACACGATGTATCCCAAGCACCAATACCCAGTGGTTGTTGAAATGTCTTGCACTTCTTCTTCTTCTTCTTTAGAGACTTCTGGGAACCACCTAGAAGTGCATGCAGGGGTGCAGCAATTCTTGCAAAGTTCTTTACAAAGCGGCGGTAGTATCCCGCGATACCTAGAAAGCCTCTGAGTTCCGTATCAGATTGTGGTTTTGGCCAATCCTTTATCGCCACAGTCTTCTCTGGATCAGGAAGAACACCACTCTCGGATATCACATGTCCCAAGTATCGTAACTTTTCCCGGAAAAATGTACATTTAGATGGCTTTGCCTTCAAGTTGAATTTCTTCAACCGTCCCAGTACCATCTCAAGTCGAAGCAGTGTTTCCTCGAAAGTATGTCCAAACACAAGGATATCATCCAGATATACGAGCAAGGTTTGAAAGTTTTCATCCCCGAACACTTTGTCCATGAGTCGCATGAACGTACCTGGGGCTCCAGTCAACCCGAATGGCATTCTTGTATATTCATACAAGCCTCCTGTTCCGACGCGGAAAGCAGTCTTCTCTATATCCTTTTCTCTGACAGGGAGTTGATTAAAACCATGAGCCAAGTCAAGGCTACAAAAGAATTTCGCTCCGTTGAGGACATCAAAAGTCTCTTCGATTCTTGGTAGTGGATATGCGTCTTTTTTCGTTTTGTTATTCAGGGCACGGTAATCACAACATAGGCGTAGTTTACCATCCTTTTTACGTACTAGAACAACAGGTGACGCATATGGACTAGATGATTCACGTATCACACCTGTGTCAAGTGCTGATCGCAAATACTCCCTGACTTCACTCCAATGATGAGGCGGTATTCGGCGGTGAGGAACTTTAACTGGAACATTGTCCTCCGTCTCAATTCTGTGTTCCACTGCATCACAGAATCCAATGTCATCCTCAGAAGTACTGAAGACATTACTGTATTTGACAAGCAGAGTTTCAAGTGAGTCCTTCTGGTTGCTGTCCAGACCATCACCAATGTCGACTTTGGTAAGGAATGTCTGCTTTTCGTCCACTTCAGATGCACATGTTGAACTGCTCTTTACGACGACAGCTTCATTTCTTCCTTTAACGACTACGTCAACCAGTGGTTCAGCCTCTGCTGGACTGAGAATACCAACAGGTGTTCTTGGATGCAGATACACATCTTCATTTGAAAAGTTTGCAACCTGCATTGGCACACGACCATGTACATCAACTTTTACCAGTGATGGTCCCAGTCGAATACCAGTCTGAAATGGAACCATGCTGACATCCACTTCTTCAATGATAGCAGTGTAACTATTCTCAGATGGCTTCACAGTACCCTCTACAACCTGTAATGACCAAGCAGGAATCAACACTGGTTGTTTACCAGCCACTCTGACTCTGCTACACTTTACAGTTGTTACTCTGGTTTCACAATATAATGACAACACAGTCTGCCATGTGGTGTCTGTTGAACAGTTCTTAGGTAGATTTTGACACATGTCCCTAAACACATTTGAACCAAGCACACCTGGAACTGTATGTTTCCTTGCCTTCATCTGGTCTTCTTGTGGATCTTTCACAACCAGAAATCCCAAGCTTGGAAATGTACAGTCCAATGCACCCAACTCCAGTTCCATGTAGCCCACGAAAGGTATGTCGGTTCCGTTTGCAGCTGCCAGTTGGATCAACCCTCCAACATCCATCAAGCCACATTTCTCAGCTAGATATGCCGTATAAAAGGATTCTGTTACTGTCGATACCTGAGCACCAGTATCCAGTAAACAGTTCACCTCCACTCCCTGCAGCGTTACGGTCACAACTGGACAGTTACCAATCGCTCTATGTAAGAATGAGCCACTTGTACCGAGTTCATCACCTGTAGAGAGGCTCTCCACCACAGGTTGAATTAGTTTAAAGAGTCTGGTGTACCTGCCTCAGCTGTTTCTGTTCCTCTTGTGAAGTACTTCCGCTTGGGGCAGATGCTTTTCATGTGATCCGGCGACTTGCAAATCCAACAGAGACGCTGTCCAGCTTCTCTGTTTTCTCTACCCTTTGGAAACCGGTCGCTGCCTCTCATCGCACCCAGAAGTTGATCAATTTGCTTCTGCTGTTTGCTGATGATGTCTTCTTGAAGCTTCAGCAATCGCTTCTCTGGGTCCAGCTGAGCTTGCGTTTCATGAGATGATGCAACCTTCTTAGCTGAAGCTTTACCAAGCCATTGTATTGCTCGGTCTCTCAGTTCAAAAAAATTCAGATCACCCTGTTCCATATTTAACCGACGCAATTCTCTGCTCAAATTCTCATCCTGAACACACTCTGCAAACCGACCTTTCAGTGCAGAATCTCGAGATCGACGAAACGAGGGGTCAAGTTCAATGATTCGATCATACAATTCCACTAACTTTAATGAACATGTCAGTAAGTCACTTTCCTGTGTATAGGAATAGAAACTCTGTTGAATGCTTGCGAGATCAGACCCATCACCAAACACTTTGAACAGAATCTGAAAGATTTTTTCCGGATCACTCCTGACATTGTCCCCTCTTCCCAATATTTCCTCCTTCGCCTGCCCACCCAAGTTTTCTAGTATTAAAGCAGAAGTCTCTTCCGCGGTCAATGTTCGTGTCTCCGCATGACTCTTCAGCTCAGCCACCCATTCACGAAGACTAATATCAGTATTTGACCTCAGACCACCCTTGAACTTTTCCAACTTTTTGCTAGGAAGAATCACAAAGTGTCTCTTATCACTGGCACCAATATCACGTTGGTTGGATTTAATCTGGTCTGCTTGCTCTCTCACCTGTGTACGCAACCGTTCGAGCTCTGCAGCCAACAGGTTCATTTGATCTTCCGCCATTTTGGTGATAAAGAGTCACAGAAGGAAAAGTTCAGTGTAAGTATAACACACTTGACTAGTTCATTTTATTTTATACATGTATGTCCACTCATACACACAAAAACAGCAATGTCATAATTTCAGGTATGGTCCTTTAATCTTCATCGCTCTTGTTGGTCTTTTAATTTTCATCGCTCTTCCTGCTACCAGGGATTTCCTCGACCGACCCCACTTCTGACACCATGTAATGTGGGGGTAGAAAGAACAA
>JAUTBV010152373.1:0-10554 GCA_032361325.1 Lepetodrilus fucensis | reverse complement strand
ACACACTGTAGCTTTCTAAATGGTAAGACCATTGTATAGCAGCTTTAACACACTGTAGCTTTCTAAATGGTAAGACCATTGTATAGCAGCTTTAACACACTGTAGCTTTCTAAATGGTAAGACCTTTGTATAGCAGCTTTAACACACTGTAGCTTTCTAAATGGTAAGACTTTTGTATAGCAGCTTTAACACACTGCAGCTTTCTAAATGGTAAGACCTTTGTATAGCAGCTTTAACACACTGTAGCTTTCTAAATGGTAAGACCTTTGTATAGCAGCTTTTATAATGGCAAATTTGTAATGAAGCTTTGAAAACACACTAGCTTTCTAAATGGTAACTTTCAGGCATGGTAACTTTCCGTGGATCTGAGTAAATCCTCTGATTTATTTGTCCAAGGTAGATTGTGTTTTGCCCTGGGTGTGGTTTGGGGACTGACCCAATTGTCTGTTGCCAAGCCTGAACTTTGCACTAAATTTTGAAAATGGTAACATTTTAACTGCAGAGGTGCCAAGTCTTCCGATTTATCAGGAGATCTCCAGAAAATATAGCAAAATAAACCAATCTCCCGATTTCTTGCTTTGCAACCTTGGGCAAGACACTTTGCGACTTGCAGGTGTTTCTCCCTTTTTTCACATACGGTACTGTATTAGGGAGATCTCCCTTTCAACTTGGCACCTCAGTGACTGTGCCTTTCAAATTGCCCATATTCTCGAAACTTCTTACATAAGAACTTAGTGAGAAAAGATATCTTCAAACATTAATATAAGCAGGAAACCAGTTATGCACATCTTTAAAGTACTTACAAACTTCTTAGGACTTCTTAGAATATGGCCCCATATTTTTTAATGGTAAATATTATATTTAAATGTTGAAAATGGACTATAGCTTTTAAATTGATCTCCTTTGTAATGTAGGTTTTGAAATGGTAAGATTTCATTTAACTTTTGAAATGGTAACCTTTTTGTCTTGGACTTCTTCAATAGATTTTATGAAATATTTGCTTATATGAGGCATGATACTGACTATTTTCCTGTCATTGCTCTAGGAACATGGTAGTGACTTCATCCAGCAATGCCACGGAAATTGCTATCATTGGGAAGCACCTGGACTCACAGGTATGATTAATAGTTCTATCATTGGGAAGCACCTGGACTCACAGGTATGATTAATAGTTCTATCATTGGGAAGCACCTGGACTCAGGTATGATTAATAGTTCCATCAGACAGGTATGTTCAATAATCCATTCAAGATTCATACTGAACATCTCATTCAACTGGAGCTAGCCACATTGATAACTTAGTTTTTCATGTTATCACTTTATGATTGACTGCAATATTTTTTTCATTCATCGAGGTAGGATTATTTATTTCTCTAGGTCTGAAAAAGCATGCCTGCATGTTGATTTTTGGACCAGAAGCTATGATCCACTTGGCTCACAGTGATATGCTATTGCTTTTTACAGCCTGCAGGTGTTGGTCAGTGGGAGCACTGGACGCTGGAGGATTCGGGTCGCGCTGAGCTGCCACTGACCGATGACCACCAAGACTCATTTCCAGTGGGCGTGGCCCTCAGTCTGGGAACCCAGACATCCATCACACTGGGTATGTACATGCAAGACCCATCTTTTGATAATTTCTTCAATGTAAAGCGAATGAGTAAAAGTGAATTCTTTCATTAGGTGTTATTTATTTATTTTTATTAATTTGTTTTGTCATTCATTCATTTATTCATTCCTTTATTCTTTTATTTAATACAGATGTATAAGTAGCAAGTACACCTGATTATTATTGACAATACAAGTTGTCTATTTCGGATTTATTAACCTATTTGTAGCCAGTGTGTATGTAAATATATAACTAGTAGCATGTACACTGTTGCAGACAACAAGGCTGTGCACCCTCCGAGTCCAGTGTTGTTGCTGCTGTCCACGGACGGACTGCTGGTGTCGTACTACCTCTGTTACCAACACACCGCCGCCCCCAGCATCAACGTCCAGCAGCAGCCCTTGCCCATCTCCGGCATGCGCACACCTAAAGGTACACAAGCTCTCAGAAGTGGCAGATGGTCTAGTGTTAGCAGGTCTAGTGTAGACGGTCTAGAGATAGAGGGTCTAGAGGTAGAGGGTCTAGAGGTAAATGGTCTAGAGGTGGATATTCTAGAGGTTCTAGAGGTAGATGGTCTAGAGGTGGATGGTCTATAGGTGGATGGTCTAGAGGTGGATGTTTTAGAGGTAGAGGGTCTAGAGGTAGATGGTCTAGAGGTAGATGGTATAGAGGTAGAGGGTCTAGAGGTAGATGGTCTAGAGGTGGATGGTCTAGAGGTAGATGTATAGAGGTAGAGGGTCTAGAGGTAGAGGGTCTACAGGTGGATGGTCTATAGGTGGATGGTCTAGAGGTGGATGTTTTAGAGGTAGAGGGTCTAGAGGTAGATGGTATAGAGGTAGAGGGTCTAAAGGTAGATGGTCTAGAGGTGGATGTTTTAGAGGTAGTGGGTCTAGAGGTAGATGGTCTAGAGGTAGATGGTATAGAGGTAGAGGGTCTAGAGGTGGATGGTCTAGAGGTAGATGTATAGAGGTGGATGGTCTAGAGGTAGATGGTATATAGGTAGAGGGTCTAGAGGTGGATGGTCTAGAGGTAGATGGTCTAGAGGTAGAGGGTCTAGAGGTGGATGGTCTAGAGGTAGAGGGTCTAGAGGTGGATGGTCTAGAGGTAGAGGGTCTAGAGGTAGAGGGACTAGAGGTGGATGGTCTAGAGGTAGAGGGTCGAGAGGTGGATGGTCTAGAGGTGGATTGTATAGAGGTAGAGGGTCTAGAGGTAGATGACCTAGAGGTAGAGGGTCTATAGGTAGATGGTCTAGAGGTAGAGGGTCTATAGGTAGATGGTCTAGAGGTAGATGGCCTAGAGGTAGAGGGTCTAGAGGTAGATGGTCTAGAGGCAGTGGGTCTGCCTCATTACCGAGATGTCCAGGTTCAAGCCTATCATGTAAGCATTCTTTGGCAAAGCGCTTGGATCCACAATGCTCCAGTCCACCCAACTGTAAATAGGTACCTGGTACATGAGATGGACATGTGAATACTGTAAAACGGGTATCATTCGCGTGTCTGTATTTTTCATGAAATTCCTGATCTGTGTTTGATCCTGAATTTAAGAAATATGTGAATAATAGGCCAGTAGTTGATAAATACACCGTAGTATAGAATGAGAACCCACTCAGCCGAGGCAGAGACCCATTGACAATTATCAAAGCACGTTTCAGACAAAGCATCTAGACAGTTAATTACTAAATTAGATGACAATAACTGTGATAAGTATGTTGACTCGGTTGCTTTGATTATCGTTGTGTAACAATACTCTAAACTTTGGGGTCTTTTAATCATGGATTTGCAAGCTGTAGTATAGATGTTTATTAATTACATCTAGTGTCTGTAATGTTGTCAGCAAATGCATTGAACTGTTGAAATGGCATGTCTAGATCTAATGGTATGATGTCACTTCCGTTTCGAGTAAAACCCGGAAGTGAGGCCTGTATTTGTTTTAAACTTGACTGTCGAGTGAGTGCAGGGATGTTTCAAATCTGATTTGCCAACAACACCGTTTGTGCTAGTAACACTCGTGTCCCAAAACAGTGACCATATCACATGTGATTTTAACAGATTAGCCTACGAGTAGGATATAAGTTTGGTGAATTAAGTTACAAAAAAAAGAGAGTATTTTTACAAATATGTTTTTTCTTTTAAATTTTGCAAATTCGTGAAAATTGCGAGCTGCTAAATAAAACCGTTTTACAGTATTAGCTTTCTAGCTATTTTATCGCTTGAAGAAATTAAGACCAGCATGTGAAAGCCATTTTATGTGGATCTGTTGACTAGAAACATTGAAGAAATGAACCCCAAATCATTATATTTTATGCAATTGACGTTTATAAATGAATGCAGTTATCAGTTAGCATCCTTGTTCCTTCAGCACTAGCTGGTGCTCGTAGGTTTTCAGCGCTACGGATGATGCGGATTTCCTCCTGGCCTAAAACTGACGAGCGGTAATATTTGAAAAAATCTTGAAAGCTGGAAATGTATTCTGATAATTCTGTTCATTTCAGAGGCGTCTCTTCCAAAGTTGCCTGCTGCCGACTTTTCATCCGGAAATATCCCCAAACAGCCTCTGCCAACACCACCACCACCAGTTATCTCCCCTGCCCTCACAAGCGCAGCCTCCTCTGGCTCTGCTACAGGAGCGCCACTGTTCGGAACTTCCTTCACTACAACCAAGTCTGCAGCAGACGGCTCCAGTTTCAGCCAATCGTCTGCTTTTAGTGGAACCAAGCCTGACGCAGGGCTGAGTGGGTTTTCTTTCAAGGCTAAGCCAGCTAGCACCACAGTTCCTGCAAGCTTCGCGGCTCCTGCAAGCTTTGCGGCTCCTGCAAGCTTCACAGCTCCTGCAAGCACCTCTGCGACAGCGTTTGCTCCACCGGTTGCCAAGCCAAAAGTAGCGCCATTCTCCAGTGGGTCGATGCAGCAAGGAGCCAGTTAGTCTGCTTTGAAAATTTCTTAACCTTTCATCGAGTTTAACAATAATGTAATATTTGCATCTAGGTGCATATATACACAGTACCCTTGTGTCAAACCTCAGGCAACCATCTTTTATAGAGATTACCAATACTGTAATTATTACATCTTAATATTTATGAGCTCATTCGCTGAAATAAGGGTCCCATTCCTCAGATAATTGTTAGTGCTACGAGTCATTATTTGCTGTACATATACAGGGAGATGACTCTCATTATTAATTGTGCACTGGGACCCTAGATACTGCTATGTATGCATTTCTTTCTGTAATTATTTCTGTATTTCTGCTCAGCAGGAGTATATGTGCATGTAAATATGGGTCACCCATATGTATGTATTTATTTTAACTATAGCAACACAGCAGCAGCCACAGCAACAACAACAGCAACGGCAGTCACAGCAAGAGCACCTGTCACAACAACAACAACAATGGCAGCCACAGCAAGAGCACCTGTCACAACAACAACGGCAGCCACAGCAAGAGCAACTGTCACAACAACAACGGCAGACAAATCAACAACGACAACAGCAGCCGCAGCAACTTGAGAAGCTTCTTCAGGATCAGGAAGAGGATGCAGTCTCCGTGGTAACAGACGAGAGGCCGGACCAGACGGTGGAGAGTGCGTTCACGCGATCCATTCTGGAGGAGGTGAGCCGAGCTCTCTAGTGTGCGAACACCAAGAAAGTGAATTACCTCCCTTTATGCCGCCCTCCTGTTAACACACAAACCTCTGGCCCCGGCTCCACAGGACGATCGTAGCACTATGAGACTTTTAACTCCCACGTGCGAATATGAAGTTACGACTCTCGTAGCGTTGCGATTGTTCTGTGGAACAGGATTTGTTTGTGTGACAGATCTAGGTGGTGTTCCATTTACAGTCCAAGACACACCAATCTCATTAAAATCAGATCTCAGCCCAGCTGAGATCTGACGGAATCCGCATTTACCTCGCATCAGATTGCCCTTTGACCTCACCTCAATGCACACACAACGTTTCGGTCACGTGCTTCTGCTAGACAGTGTTAGCCAATCAATGGCCGGTTTTACATCTTAAACGGTGGTCAAGAGTTCAAATTGACATCACTCATATGGCGATTACCTGAGACCATAACGCAGCAAGTATAATATATATATATATTTGGTTGAGCGTTAGTTTCAGATCTTATTTTAATGAGACTGCACATTCTGGACAGACATGTCCAGAGTATTCAGACTGTGAATGGAACAGCCCGTACAGTCCATTCACAGGAAGTAGAGGGCTAAGACAAATACTGTTGTAGTTTGTGTGTGTGACATCATAAATTTGCTACTGAATTGGCTACACCACCTTTTCAGCGTGGACACATTGGACGTGTCCTGGACACAACTGTCCCGTATTCCATTCATGTCCTGGACGTTCAGTCTTGTCCTGGAGAGTCAATGGAACAGCACCCTAGTGAAATCATGAGTGAAACCAGGATTTGTGTTGCATTGCTTTGTTTATTTTTTATTTTGTGTTTCTTTATTTGCATTTGTTCTTTTTCTATTTACCCTCTCCCTGCTGGATTAGGCACAGGTACAGCCCTTTAGGGCATCTATGGTTGCCTTCATCTTGAAGTATCGTGTTCACTTCAGATGCAACATTTCGAGACGGAACTGCGAGAACTGAAGTCTCGGTGCAGACAGAGCAAGCACGTGGTGGGCACACGAGCGGAGATGCAGGAACTCAAGACCAAGACACAGGATGTGTTTGTGTTCAGCACTGACATCAAGTCTACCACCAAGGTACAGGCAAACACGTCATATATACTGACGGTAAAAAGTTTGGCAACACCAGTATTCTTTGGCAGATGTATAACTTAATATGCAGTATTTATTGGAATAAATTATTTTGTAATGTATACCATTTAGAACTTTGACATTTGAGGGTTACTTGCCACTGTTAAAACAGGTACATTTTAATATTTTTATAAAGTTAAAAGTAAGCATGTTTTGTTTTGTTGAAAAATAGGTTGTTCATTAAAAAAATTAAAAATGCATAAAATATTACGAAAAATGTTAGAACACGTAGAGTATCTTGTTGGAAAACATTTATTAGTGTTTCATTATGTCAACTGTTCAACAATTTAACCATTAATTACACTATTCTACTGTTACCACTTCAGCTCCAAAACAGTTCTTGACATCACTGACGCATTGATAAAATCTATGTTTTTCAAGAATGCCATCGGCAAATTCATAAAAGTAATATGCCTTACTAAAATCTTCCTCAAAATAATATTATTTAAAGTGACTTTAAATAATAAAATGTGATGGCAAATTCAGTGTTGCCAAACATTTTACCTTCAGTATATATACTCAACAACATTGCTCAACTCCCAGTAGCTTTTCTTTAACATAAATTCATCTGTATATTCTTTTAACAACGAGGAATTCTTTTTGTCACAGGATCAGAGCCGTGAAGTGTCCGACCAGAAAATTCTGTGTTTGGACTTGTTTACGATGGCTGAGGAGTGTAGGGCGCGACAAGATCTCAATGATGATCCCAAGTACCATAATCTACTCAGGTGAGAACACATATCATTGTCATATGAAAACAGATCTTAGCGTCATCTTTTCAGTTTAGAACACATCTCATTGTCATGAGGACAGGCCCCGAGATTATGAAACCTTTTGAGTACGATTTCATACTCAAGCTCAGATTTTATATGGGGAATTTGTGAACAAACCTTTGAGTTGAGTGTGAAATCATACTCAGAAAAGTTTCATGATCTCGGGGACTGGCGTCTTAGATTTCAGTGGGAGAGTTTGATCACCGTACCCTAGTTACCCTGGTTCGGCATGCACGTGTTTGTAGCAGGCATGCAGATGACTGGAAATCTACCAAAGACATGCGCAGTTCGTATGTAGGTCTCTACCAGACTAGAGTGATCAAACTCCACCAGTGTCACCTGAGCACAAATCTTTTAAAGTCTCGCAAAAGAATCGGTTTATCTTGTTTATTTGTTTTCACACATATTTTTTATATATCCACACATGAAAGTTTCAACTATAAATATTTTTATTTAAAATATAGGTCCCTTTCGAAGAGTTATAGGTGATAAATATGACCGAAAAGTGCAGGAAATAACGTATTTGGCAGTCTCAGTTATAAAAGTTTCCAGGGGAGCATGCCCCTGTACCCCCCTAGATTACTCGGTTGCTTCGCAACCTCGGGCAAGACGCTTTATGACTTGCAGGTATTTCTCCCTCTTTTCACATACTTATCGCAAATGGGTGAAAGATTCCCGCAGCGACGTTAAACTCCATATATTCACTCGCTCACACTTTTCACATACTGTAGTAGGGAGATCTCCCTCATCACACTCATTTCAACTTGGCACCTCTGAGTCAGGCAAATGTTATTTGCAGGTCTCGTGCCCTTGATCCTGCCAGTGGTGAGAAGTTGAAGCAGCTGCAGATGACTGCCCAGCTACAGGAGCAGGGTCTCAGTGAGGTGGAACTCATATTGGATCAGCAGTGGGAGGAGCACCAGCAGAAGAGGAAAGCCATCAAGGGGAGGTAAGTCTGGAAACCATCTCCCAGAGTACCTTCGTCGCAAATGGGTGAAAGATTCCCGCAGCGACGTTAAACTCTATATTCACTCACTCACTCACAGAGTACCTAGCTAATGAAGTCTCCCTTTCCACTTTCCACCTTGGCAGATGGCTAAGCCAACTGTTAATCTGGAACTTACTAAATATCCAAAATCCACCACCAATCAATTAGTTTATCAGCAACATTTTGCTGAACTAAAAACTCAATACCCCGAACATGTTAGTATTTATACTGATGGTTCAAAGGATGGCGTCAGTGTAAACAATAAAACCCTTACTTGTCGACTCCCAGATAATAGTTCCATATTCTCTGCTGAAGCTAAGGCAATACAAATTGCTCTAGAAGCTATTAATGATTCCAAAGCTGGACATATATTATATTCCGATTCATTGAAAAATTCCCGCAGCAACGTTAAACTCCATATTCAATCACTCAGTCACCCTGGGTGTGTTTGAGAAGGCGACTCTAGCGTCGGGTTGAGCATGTGCAGTTGATTTAACTCTCAGGTTGTAAACAAACCTACTATTTTTTTATCTTGGCCGGCAAGGTGTGCCGGGTCCTGTTTGAGTTACTTCCAGCGGCTAGATTACTTGGGCGTTTTCGATTATATTAACCTCGTCGGATAAATTCATGACTTCACCACACACTCTGACAACGATCCGAAGCATTCTATTTAGAAATCTAAGTGATGTTTTATTACACCGATCTATGGATCAGTGTGCAGGAACATACTTATGACATGTTTGGATGCTGTCCATGGTCTGCCAGCACTGAAGTCAGGTCTGTTGTAGGCTGCAGGCTCCGACATCTGACATGGTATACCGGACCATCAAGAGCAACCACAGTCTGCTGGAGGGACAGAAGAACCAGGTGGAAGAGCTGCAGAATCAGCTGAAGAATGTGCTGCTGTATAGCCGATCTGACACGTCCTGGGCCAGTCCTGCCACTCCCTCACACCACAGTAGCAGGTACAGTCCCACCAGTCTCACATGCTCCAGTAGCAGGTACAGTCCCACCAGTCTCTCACACCACAGTAGCAGGTACAGTCCCACCAGTCTCTCATGCTCCAGTAGCAGGTACAGTCCCACCAGTCTCTCATGCTCCAGTAGCAGGTACAGTCCCACCAGTCTCTCACACTCCAGTAGCAGGTACAGTCCCACCAGTCTCTCACACTACAGTCTCCCACTCCCTCACACTCCAGTAGCAGGTACAGTCCCACCAGTCTCTCACACTACAGTCTCCCACTCCCTCACACCCCAGTAGCAGGTACAGTCAAACCAGTCTCTCACACTACAGTCTCCCACTCCCTCACACCCCAGTAGCAGGTACAGTCCCACCAGTCTCTCACACGTTAGTCACAGGTACAGTCCTGGGCCCGTATTCTCAAAACTTCTTAGCTAAGAACTCCTTAGTGAGAAAAGATCTTGTTAAAAATTAACATGAGCAGGAACCCAGTTAGGCAAATTCTTAGTAGTTAGGCAAATTCTTAGTACTTACAAACCTCTTAGGACTTCAGAATATGGGCCATTGCATTCTTTCATACTCACAGGTGCAGCATGCTTGAATGTGAAGTGATTCTTGTCAATATTTGAATATATACTATTCTGATGTGATTTTTACCAACTAACACTTATTTCCAGCTAAATTTCAATATTCTACTCCCCAGGTCAATCCAGCTGCAGACACTGGTGGATTCCCTCGGCGGTGACAGTCCGGCACCGGACCGCAGTATGTCCGGGGCCGGGAGGCGTCCGGTCATCCCGCGCAAACAGGTGGAGCTCCAGGATTTCCTGAGTCGACGCAGACCAGGTAGCGCAATCCACGTCTTTAATTCCTCGACTGTTTTGCATATTTCTCTACCCTTAGATTTCTTCTATGTTCTGTTATGTGGTTCTTGTTTAGTATATGTCACAGGCAGGCGGTAAGGCAGTGGTAGAATGTTGTAAGTTGGAGCCAAAGGTTTCAAATTCAAAACCCATTCCTGGCACCAAGCATCAATGTTAGCAGAAGGTTAACTTTGGACATGATCATGAATTGATACTGTGATGTCATGATGCAGTTATCACCTTGGTCTGTCACTATCAGCTGGTGCTGGCAGGTTTACTGCAACATTCAATGCTCAAGATGTTGACTTTTTCCTCATGCCCTAAACTGTCAAATGAGTGAAAGAATCATAAAAACCTGGATGTAGCGCAGTGGTAGAGTGTTGGACCGGAGCCAAAGGTTCCAGGTTCAAATCCCGCCCAGGGAGCCCGGCATCAATGTTCACGAAAGTTACATTTCTGACGCGATATTGATAGGATGCACTGACTGCAGAGTGACAATGCAGTTATCATCTTTGGTCTTGTCAGTACCAGCCGGTGCTCGCAGGTTTACTGCAACATTCAGCGCTACTGATGTTGCGGGTTTCCTCCT
>JAUTBV010152362.1:0-10555 GCA_032361325.1 Lepetodrilus fucensis | reverse complement strand
CTGCCGTGATACATCGGTAGGTCGATACGACACGGATTCCTTATTAATTGTTAACATTATAGGAATAGAACATCACTTCTGAAAACTTGCTGTTCTTTGTCTAATTAGGAGCATCGCTCTTTCAGATTCTTTAAATCGTGTCCACGCACTGGCTGCATTCGATAACATTGAGAATATCAAGTAAGGATACCATTATTAGTTATCCCTGTATATTCAACTGCATCTTCGAATATACAGGTAATTATGACTACACTATAACCCCCTATTTGACGGAGGTTAGTGTAGGATCTGGCGTATGATTGACAGACAGCAGTATTTAATTGACATGTCATGACTATGACCTTCACCGTCACCTCTGATAGTTGATATGCTACTATTTAGTATTCGTATAGTGCTTTGACGATGATAGAGTTATCAGAGGTAATCTAAGTTTAAATTGTGTATTAATCCATACTATTAATACAATATATGCTATAGTTGGTATATAAATGCAACTGCATTTCTTCAGTATGCTATTATAAAACGCAGCATGTCTCCATTGGTTTATAAAATGTATACTCCCTAGGTGCTACAGATTAAATTGAATTTCTTCAGAATGGTTCAAAGGATAATGTGGTTTCATTATTATGTATTCGCTATACACACTCATCTGAACTTTTTTCAGAATGAGTCAATGCATGTTATCATTGGTTTCCTTAAATGTGTACTCGCTACGGGATGCAACTGTAGCCTATTCCTTCAGTAGTATGATGCCATGCATCTTGTTTCCATTGGTTTACTCACATATGTACTCATTAGCATGTGAATCCTTCAAAAGTATGCACGCCCATTGGTTTTCTCGAATGTGTAGTCTATAGATGAACCGAAATTCTTCAGAATGATTTAATGCGTGTTATTGTATTTCTCCATGCCACATATTATGTGACTAAATTCATGAGAATAAAATAATGTTTTGTTCTGTTGTCATTATTTACTTCGTATCAAATCATCTTGTATACGAACTATTGTTTTCATTTCATGACGTCTACCATCCATATATTTCACTGTTTTTCCTACATAGTTATCAAATATCTAACGGAAGGCCTTATAGATGTGCCAAAGACTAGCAGGTGTTTGGACTATATGTACTAAATACTAACAGGTGCGTGGACTATAGGTGCATGACAATTATCTCGTAAAACTATCAGTTACTTAGCATGAGACGTGAGCAGTCTGTGGAGTCGATTACGTTACATTATGGGCTTGTGACATCTATACAGTGTGGCTGAAGGTAAGGTAGATGCCAGAAATACATCGTAGCTGCATATTTCTATGAACTAGGTCATAGCACAGGCACATGAAGCACAGGCACTTGAAGCAGGCCTTTATTTTTTTAAATAAATATGTATTTTTTTTTATTATAGGTTATTTCTTAAAGGCATAATATCACGGTTGATTGGCCTATACAATGGACACACGAATTTCGATCTGAGACTAATTACGCATGATTTGTTCATCCAAAAGTATGTGCTTATCATCCATCACTCAATAGTTATACAACAAATGATAGTTTATGTTAAATAAGGAAACGTTCCAATATTTATCTTGTCCGTGATAGTAGTAGTAGTAGTAGTAGTAGTAGTAGTAGTAGTAGTAGTAGTAGTAGTAGTAGTAGTAGTAGTAGTAAGAATAACAATAACAATAAATAGTAGGAGTAGTGAGTGAGTGAATATAGAGTTTAACGTCGCTGCGGGAATCTTTCACCCATTTGCGACGATAGTAGGAGTAGTAGTAGTAGTATTGCTGATAATATGTTATAGGTAGTATATAATTATAATAGTAATAGTAGTAATAGTAGTAGTAGTAGTAGTAGTAGTAGTAGTAATAATAGTAGTAGTAGTAGTAGTAGTAGTAGTAGTAGTAACAAAAGCAGCATTGATATTAACATCATAACTAATTGCGTGAAAGAAAGTATATATAATATATATATATATATATATATATATCCATATAATATACTAAGATATTTTATTGTTATAACATTATGTTTCTGACGTTACTACAGCTACGCTTTGTTCAAGAATATCAGAAAGTAGAGCATATGTTTCCGGATATTAGTTCGTTTCTAGCTAAGCATTAAGCATATGCATAGTTTCACTTCTCCGTGTGAGTTGTTACTGTGTTGAAAGGCTGGTAGACGCTGGGGTTTTTTCTTAGCCAAAGACTGACAGTCTTTAGCCCTATGGGTCAATGTTCTTTACCTTGCTGTCAAGTCTAGTGAGAAACGCCATAGAAAAGCATGAGTCATCTGCGACGATAAACATCGCTAAACAAATGTCTGTTTACTTTCTATGCATAAAACAGTAGATGCTACAATATCCAATCAGATCAGCAATTTTTTGGGCAAATACAAACTAATCACAAGGCTGAAGAAAGGGCGGGAGTGTTTGTCATTGGACTAATTTGCCAATTCAGGAAAAGGGACGTTGTGAATTTTTTGGGGTCTGAAATTAATATTTTAATCAGGAATTCTTCGTCTGTCAACATATACGGAGGGAGATATCCTTGGGAGTGAGAGGGAGTGAGATGGAGAATGAGAGACAAATCTACGAAAATAGTTCTGGCTGACAAACACGAACCGACAGATGAAACGAGACCTAAGAGATGTCAGTCAGACCTGATCAAATACAACGGAAGAGAAGGAAAGTGGCATTTTCGGAACCGCTTCTTGCATTCTTAGCAATACTAGGGATTCGGGGATCTCAGACAGACTCGATGAAAGTCGCCCCCGTCTTGGGTCAATTAGTTTTGATTAGATCTGGCAGGAGACCGCAGATCCAAGCTTCAGCCAATCAGATTTGATCTCGCAGAGCAAAGGAACGTAGCTTTCTAGTTTTCTCTGCCTCTCAGAATCTCACGTAGAATTGCAGGAATTTCTTGAAATGTGTTGGGTGTAGGCGACTGGTATTTTGTAAACTGGTCTCAGAAGTATTTTGGATATCGTAAAGTAAACCAACGGTATCTCCTGTAGCGCGAAAGTGACGCAAACCAATTTGACGTCCGAGATCGTAAATATCAAGTAACTCGATTCCAATATAAAAACGGTGCTTGAAGAAGCTTCTCCACATGTAGATCTATTCTGACTGTGTGTGCAGCATATGTATGCGGGTTAGTTAGATAATAGGGCGGAATATTGCAAGTATTATCCGTGTCTTTGGGTATCAAGTATACTATAATATATTATAATAGGTCACATGAGTCGAACTATAGAGAAGACGACCCTTGTGTCGTTGGATATCAAGTGTACTAGTGTATCACAATATTAGTCCTATAATAAACGCAATCGTAGTCTCGGCAGGTTCTTTTGTTAGTAATTACTGCAAGGTTGTTGATGGTAATGGATGCACTTTATCATGCAACATGGTAAGAAATGGCATGTCTGAGTCAGTGTACCACACACAACCCTTGCAATATAACTTCTAAAGGGATATTGCATTCGTTCCCAACCATTGTCAACGTGATTGTTATTATTGTAATCTTAAAAATATAATTTTGTGAAATTGTGCAAAAATAAAAAAATGTTATAATATTATTTTAAATATCTATTCTATAGGCAAAACATACGATGTTACACGTATAAACATGGTAATATATTGCGCAAATCCATGTTTAATTAGTTATTATAGTAATTAATTAGTAATTAGTGTAAGCATGCAATCACTTGATAATAAATTTGTTTCAATCAAGAAAAACGCGTTATGGTTATTATGAAGATGAGAGCAGGCATTATGAAATTTCGTTTGTCAGTTAGTTTTCTATTATCGGGTAGATCTAGAATTATATTTAATCGGCAATAAAGTATAAAGATACATATACTCGAATTACTGTTCTAACATACCTATGTCGCAATAACATTTTGATATTGAGAAAGATTTAATGTGTTTTTCACAACGTCAAGGTTAATGGACTCAGTTTTACTATGCACAACCTACGATGTTATAGAAACTAGTTCTCACTTTTCTTAAGAATTCAGCTGGTGGTCTATCCATAATCATTTTATGATGCAGAATTAATAACACGGAAAATTGATTGTAAAATATTGCTATATCCTTCGCAAACAGCAGATTTATTGATATTGATAATCAACATAAAAGGTGGCGGTGTGGGATTGAAATACAGTCCACATGCTATATACATAAATCAAGCGCCGACTGTCTTTGATCATGGCGCGCGTGTCGTCTTCAGTTGCTTGCAAACTCATCCATAATTTACTAGTATATCGCACTGTCGACAAAGGCAAGAATTATCATTTGCAATATTAATTGTTTGTGATCTAGTAAGTCCATTAATTTCCTTGTCTATACAAACGACACATTTGCTCTGGTCAACTCGCTCAATTTGGCAAACCCGTCGGTTGTTGGTTTCCGTTTCGGCTGAGAGGGCGCTTCGCTCGCCTGAGAAAGTAGCATCAACTCTATCGTCAAATGTCAGAGACTTGTGAAA
Organism: Lepetodrilus fucensis; assembly: GCA_032361325.1. Lineage (NCBI taxonomy): Eukaryota > Metazoa > Mollusca > Gastropoda > Lepetellida > Lepetodrilidae > Lepetodrilus > Lepetodrilus fucensis. The sequence continues at coordinate 6,073 of JAUTBV010152362.1, read as the reverse complement.
GAGTGTGCAAGAAACCACCAACCTGTTTTTGAAACGGTGTCATAAGTACGTGCAATTAATTAGATTATTTCGTATTTGATAAAAGAAAAAATAGTATTCATTAAAACCACTTTTAATTACGGCACAACCAAATATAACACCTCATAAATCACATTGCGTATCAAAGTACTAATACATCTTGAATTCAATGTTTTTGATTTTTTTTTTCTCCCTACAATTGTTGATTGTGATCGTAAAATGAGTATCATTAATTGTATTAAATATTATTTGACGTTGAGAAAACAATGGGTTATTAACACCTTTTGACTTATTTTAGAAATTATATTAAATTTGTAGTAATATTTAATAGCAGCTCCAGATATTCAGTTGTCATTAGGTTATATTTCAAGCAATAATGTTCAGAATAATATTAATTTCAAGTATGTATGTGAGTGATACATATAAGCATATTCATGCAATTATGCCAGCGTACGTGTCTGCATATAGCATTCACCTTAACTTATGTTCATGGTATTAACTTATTCATAGTAACGTAATACATTGTGTAATAGCTTGGTACATTATATGCTATCCACCCCGCAGGTATGTCTTTGAACGTAGCTCATGACGTGTTTCTTTTATTTTGCTCAGACAAGGAAGTAATGGGAGTAAATTGATGTGTTTGCAATTGGTAGTTATAAATCAGGATACTTATACATGTATATTGTTCTTATAAGAATATTACCAGAATAAGAATATGATTAGGAAAATAAGTAATATAATTCCCAGAATGGTCGATAGCATTGGCAATATCAGTGTGACATTGGTTGTAGGTTCTGAACATAAGAGGACATGCTAGAAATCAGGAGATATACATGCATCTGGCATTGGTGATATATTTATATGTAACTATTTATTTTCTAAGCATAATGTACATACATAATTTATTTTGTTTGTTTTATATGCTATAATTTATGAGAATAAATAATGTTCTAATCTCTTTTGATCTATTCTGTTGGGCCTTCTTAGACTTGTGCTTGTCATTATAAATGGGTGTGCAATGCACTAGGTGTGTGTACATTGTTTGTTTGTTTGTTTGTGCGTTTGTTTTTAGCGAAATTCAACTGAAATGTCTATAGTATAAGTACGCTGTGCACTACCATTTTTAATAACATATGAATTAGTGTTAATCTTTCTGAATTTCCTAATTGCGCATAACGAAGCGCATCATGTCAATTTCCTATTTTCATATCGTGATAATTACATGAAATTGACAAGCTATGTCACTTCACAACCTCTATACAAGACGTGTTGTCAGCTGGGCTAGAAATGCAATCGACATGTCTACGTATCAGGTTACCACGGCGGTTTCTCGGGTTAGAAAACGACGGAATCAGGTTGACCAAATCTGTTGAAATTGACACAAGTGGACGAGCATGATGCCTTCAAAATCGTGGATGATTGAGCGACTCTAAAGACCACCTCGCTATAATTGGGGAGGGGGTGATAATTAAAGTCACCGTTTTCGGACCCCGTCTTCTTGAATTGGGACCACGATTAGTTCTGATCTCGCATCCAGCACCCGAGTGTGAAGCGAAGGAGAATTACTAGTAGTCGACAGGTTGTTTGAGAGAACGGGGATTAAACCAGGAACGCTACACGTGTTCGGACTAACACATTTGGAGGACATGTTTGATATCCAGATCCTTGTGATGATTCCGTAATTAGATAGCCAATACACCGACACATAATACCATATTATCATACAAACAATGCCATACCGCATGGCTTATTTTCTATAGATCGTAGTTATTTTGGATAAAATATGCACATTATGTGTAGCCTACTCGGGCATGGTTATATTGTCATATAACTGTTTAATCTTGGTCTTGTGTCACAGTTTATTATCTGAATTAATAGAGTCTAATTTATCGTTCTTGTGAACTAATATAAAGTATGTTATGCTTTACTTATTGAAATTAATGGATGGCAAAGATTTGATGATAATTTTGAAATATTCGATTAGTTGGTGCAACAACATAATTATACAGCAAACGTGTAATGTCTTAAATAATATATAGACAAACATAATCTTTGTCACATGCTTTATTCTTACCAGAAACGTCATGTATGTTATATAGTACATGGTGTTCAGTAGTATTTGTTTTCCATAGTATCTAGATTTCTGGTGAAAGCAGGGGGAAATGTATTACGATGGCGCTTCCTTCGCATGAAAAAAAATATAATTCCAATCAGTAGAATGTGTATATATAAAAGTATGCCAATGATAAAAAAAAATAGCAAGCATAATATCCTAATGGGATTTCATCAAGAAGTGTGTTCCAATTGTTAAACTGTTATTAAATCATTATCCAGCAATCGTGTTAAACTGGGTCAATAGATTAAGTATCCGACTAACCCTGAAGGGAACAGCATCTTGTTTAAAGATTTACACCTAGCAAAAATATTATCCAAGATTAACCTTGACTAGATTACCCCCTCTCAACCGCATGAATGCCGTCTTACATACTGTTCTATCTCAAGGACAATAGGACAATTCGAAGTTAATAGTCAAAGATGGTTCGAACAGGATATGCCGATGAAGCGTAATGTGGTAGCCAGCCGACCATGAACATATGTCCCACGGCATTACTTATAGTATAAAGATACACGAGTTAAAAATTAGCACCTCCGAGCTATTTGACTGTTACCTCGGGGTGTACTTTTTGTTCTGAGCCACGATGGGTGGGGGAACAAATTCACCTTTTGGACCAAGGTGAATATTAAGGTATTTTGATGTAATTGTCCCATCTGCATCTGTTTATAAACAACTGGTATTGAGAACAATGCCAAGCTTACACAGCCGGAAGAGGGGTAGGAAAAACTTTCACACCCTGTAATGGGGAAACTCGCGAATACTAAGAAAAAAATGGGGGAAGAAATCATGGTCTTAGTGGTTCGGAAACTGTGTTATTGTTAGATGGGTTTAGTTTGTTCACAGTCGGCTAAGCGGCTCTTTGAGTCCGGTTGTCCCTTAACAAAGACGATATTTCGAGATACCCTCTTGTCGCCACGCCTCCTAACAGACAGAAATCTCCAGGTCTGACTAGCATTTCATTCAGGGGATAATGACGGGTATTTCAAAGATCGATAACAAAATACCGAACGTGCCGGGGCAGGGCCACGAACGTGCATTTATGAAACATACTGACACAAATATAAAGCATACTTATACTTACTTCAACTCGGGACATGTGTATGTTACATTCACGCCGCTTCTCTTCCATGCCCGCAGATTATATCGTGTGGCTACGAGTAGAGGTCTACTGAATATACTTGGTTCAGATTGTATCTCAGTGGCGGTTTCTGGTTAGTAAGCCCACTGAAAACACACTCATTCAGAAATGCTGGGTGAACTCAAATGACCGCTTGGATGGGGGAAAAAGTGGATATCTCATAGCTCATTTAGACACTTTTTATTGCCGCTTGAAAGATACGGGGCGAGCGAGTGAAGTGATGCAGTTTGCCGAGTGGACGCGGGATGAAAAATAACGAAATTATTGACTATAATTGGCGTGTGTTGATCTAATGAACCATGAGCCCAAAGCAGACGACATCGTCGTCCATATTGCTAACTTTCATGCAAGCGTTTCCCATAATATATTTCTCCGTAATCAATTTCTGGTTTTCAATACATTTTTTTCTTGTGGTATTACATGTAATCCGTGGACTCAGATGAATTCACTTTGATTGAACGCTATATCAAAACGTTCGGCCCCCTTTTCGTCTGCTAGAAGTGGAGGAATTGTTAGCGTGACACTGATTGGCCAGTGGTTGTCACGTGGTGTCTGCAAACGTCCGATATTGCTCGAAGGTAGGGCTCGGGTGTAATCCTAGATTTAATGCATCCACCGCCACATCAATGGCTGGATGTGGATATTCCCAAATAAGAAAAGTAAAATTTGTGTGGGGTTAAATCTACGTGTATTTCTAGTGTTGACAATATTCAAAATGGGGACAGAGCATGAGGCGGGATATATGTACAGCCAAGCTGGTCTGGGTTTTATGAGTGGGGTTTCCCATATCAACGAACCCTTGGCGTCATCAATCATGTCGGAAGCAAACATGCGCTACTGTCAAACGTACAACGGCATGACTCCTCACCAGGAGAATGGTGAGGGTGGGGGTTTGGGCGGAGGCACCCCCGGGAACCCAGACCCTAGCTGTCTAGGGCCAAAGTTACCTGAATTCTCGTGGATGAAGGAGAAGAAAAACGTCAGAAAGAATGGCTCCTCCGCGCAGTCAACGGAAGGTGAGAGATTTTACTGTCATGGACATCATATCAATTCTAATATTACGATATGGTTTTTGTTTTACTACTTCGATAATTATGTGATAACTCATATAATAGATCATAAAATAATTAACTGAAGTCTACCGGTGGCGTAGAATTATACAGAACGTTTACTGTTATACACGTGTTGTTGTTATATATATATACAGTATACTAAATGTTCAGTATAAAAGAGCATACACATATTCGTGCCATGTATATGATACTATGTATGTACACTTAAACAGTTCATGCATTATCTTTATACATCCATAGTTAACCTGTTAGTAAGCTCTTGAGATAAATGACTGTGTTGTTGAAGTGTAAACAGAGCCTGTCATCTTCTTAATAATTGTTATTTACATTAATAATTTGCCCAAATTTTGTATACATATCTTAAGAATAAAATTAATCTGTTATATCGCACCCACGCATATATCATCAATAACAAAAATATCATAGAAATCATCAATAACACATTATTGACAGTGATGTTCCATTGAACTACTGGGCTGTGATGAATGACTTGATATGATAACTACACTCCCTAAACAATGTGTCTCGCTTGCGCTGATTGAAATCGAAACCAGTTTATTCCCAGGCTGTCAAGATTATAGTATTTATTTAGAGGCGGTAAAACTTGCATATGACAACGGATTTAACATTAACATCATTCTAGTGCTCCACGATAGTTTGAAAACTATTATAGATAATGTTGTGCATGAACAATATGTGAAAGTCAAATGCGGCACAGTTATCTGACAATTCTCTGAAATGTTGAATAAACATAGGCACTAAACTCTACATCAAATTAGTCATCAAATATTTTCTTATCAGAAGCTGCAATTTTAAAGGCCAATTATATGTCAGTAATAAATTTTGCTTGTAAATTAATTGTAAATGTATTAATATAGACAAATATATCACATTATATGGACATTTGAGAATAATAGTTTTATTATTTTAGAAATGTACCTTTGTGTATATAGTTTGTTATGAATTGATCAAATAATAACACCATCCTCGCACTGTATTTCCATTATAATGTTATATAGGTAATAATTATGAGTTATATTACTCAGCAATAGTATTCTCGATGAGTGTAAATTATCTATTTACCATGCACCAAATTTTGTAAAATGGGATTGTATTTTAAATAATTACCTTAGCTATCAAAGATTAAATATTAACAGATTATACGTGTAACATTTTTATTTTCCTTTCTAACAAATATTAATAATGTAATACATAATTAATATTAAATGTTACATGGTTAATATTAATAAGCGAGATAACATACAGCATGTAACGGTAACCAACTAGAAACATAATGTACACATATGATTAATTAAGTATACACTCATTACAAGTCGTCATAAATGTTTTATCGTAATTTAATGTTTACTCGTTGATTAATTATAGTAGATAAATTAACATGTAAAGATGGTACCGAAATGAGTACGACCAACTATATGGCAAACACAAATAGGAATTATATATAATAAATATTTATGTATTGGCCCATATAGAAGCCTCTTATTTTATGATCAGTTTCTAAATATGGATATGAAAGCTAATATTCTTATCACATCGCTTATTGCTAAGGGTTATATACAGTAATATCCACATTGCAATTTTATATAAATATCCCGGTAGATTCAATTATAGATTGGCAGATAGACGTTTAATATATGGGCATACAGATGAATAGATAAATATTATATTCATTTAATTGTTTCGTGATATTTTAATATATTCTCA
>JAUTBV010152361.1:0-25303 GCA_032361325.1 Lepetodrilus fucensis | reverse complement strand
AATAACAAATTAGGTTCTCCTGTAGTTCACATTTGATGTTTTTAATCGGCTGGGGACTATACTTGTCAAATACAGTGAAATACCATTTACAACCAATCCAGGGCCAGCAATCCAATCTATGCCGTACGAAGCATCCGTCTGGCGGCAAATTCAAATAATTTAGTGGTTTATAACCTATATATAGCATGCACCGGTTTCGTATCTGAGGTGTGAAAAGGCAGCAGTAGACGGCCAAGAAGTTTAATCAAGGAACTCACGAAGACGTCTTGGAAGAACCAACTGGGGTGGAATTACCAGAAACCGAAATACCATCAAACAAGCTTGTTCCGTGACCCACGTACCACCTCGCTAATGCCCAGACTGCTAACCAAATAACTAATAATATGAATAAATGAAGACTGTAGTAGGCCTATAGTGCAAGGCGGTATGAAACACCAAGGAGATGTGCTACCGCACGATTCATCTGTGTCGACAGAACCGCGATGGCGAGTAGGCAAAGACATTAATTGGCCCCTGTTTTAAACATGCCATTTGCAGATTAATATCCACCCAGGCGAAAGAATGGACGATTGTATAGAGAAATTAAACAATTGTACATTTTTCGTACTGCAATATTAACGATGTTGATCGTTAATGACAACCGAATCGACGTTTTCATTGGTAGAAAAGAAACAATCGACATTTTATAATGTCTACATAGGAATTGGTCTCAAGGGAGACAACTTCGAACCGTGTAAAAGTGTAATACGCATGCCAACAACAAAGGTTGTGTATATTGTCATTAAAACCCTTATTGTTAATATTTAATTATTACTCGTAGTATCGTTCCATCAAACTTGGTGAGTTTTTTTTTCCCAAAGTATGCAATAACCATAAAGATGATCTCTCAACATGTGTGCAATAAAACATACTTAGCATGATGTTAACGATGCTGCTGCTGACTGGGTGTTAACTAATCACACAAATGTATTTCTGCACAGTGTGGTGCAGAGCGCCCTATCAACAATCTGCACCTCTCGGGTTTTAAAACGGCGAGATCTTCCGAAAGCAGATATCGCGTGGCTTGGCGAGACCAGCCAGCTCTCCACACCTCCGCACAGGGGAGCGATTCCACAAAGAGGTTTGGTTTGGGAGTCGCCCATGCTCCTTCCCTTGTTTTTATGGCACATTTGGGCACCATGTTTTTGCATTAAAGTTTCTGTTTGATTTCCTCTTAATGAATTATTGATATGAAGGGTTCTTGGCACACCTGCTTTGCATGGACGATGTACGGGGCGAGTCCATGAGATCAATAATAATAGCAAGCACCCACAAACGTGGACGCAAGCAGCGTATATATTATACATTATGTTCACACCTATAGAGACATGGCTATGATGAGCAAAGGATTGTAGGCTTAGAGGGATGTAAACATCATGAATAAATCAAATATTCTGTGTATCTACTAATTTAATGTACTTATGGGACAATCTGTGCATACCTGATAAAGTGTATGTGTGTACCTTTTCGGGATTTTATCTGATCATTGTATATTTTCTTACATTTCCATCGATAATCCGATCAGATATATTTCCTTCGGGACATATTAAAGTGCTTGGTTTGGGAATACATATGCATGAAGTGTTGGTAATTCAATTGGATTATCATGTCACTATCATGTCACATACACCACGTAATCTAAGACTTCGAAAGGTATATTCGTGTTGCATAATAGTAAGCATTTATTCGCTAGACCAGACTAGAGATAAATAGCCAAGGCTATGTTTAACACTCTCCCTGCTGGCTTTGGCACAGACAGTTCTTTAGGGCATATCTGGTTGCTTCCAGCATAGATAGAGTTAATATAGCTTTCGGGCATGTTTAACAATACCGACAACACGCTCTTGTAGCCTAGTATATTGTATTTGGAATACCTGTCAGTAGGCTATTGCGCAATATCAGAATTGCTACTAAATTAGTTAATGATTGTGACTATCATTTCACTGGATACATGTAACCAAACTACTGGAGATGAACTATGGACCATGCATGGAGCCGTAGGAATAGATAGAGAACGTCGAATGTCTACTATACTGCACATTCGGACATTAATATGTTTAATAGCTAATTCGGATTCCATGTTCAGATTGTAACAGAATATACACAAATCTAGGAGTGTCGGTGGCAAATCATCTGAAGCTGGAAAGATGTGTCAAGGAGCCGTGTTGCCACCCATCTTATTGTGGTCCAGTGCAAGGAAGTCGCTCTGTTGTTCACATCAGAGGCATTTTAGCCACCTTCAAAGTGTGGATTTGTATAGTGTGTACGTGAATGTAGATACAGTCCAATATAACTGGACATTATTGTCTCGTGCTTATTGTGAACCATATTGTATCTCTTGAATGTTGCCAGCAATAGGAACAAGAAGACAGTATTTGTCCACGCTTTATACCACTCCGTAAAAAAAAAGGATCAAAACCCCGTGGAGAAACCCGTATTGATTAAATCCATCACTTCATTTGTCAACATGGCTCTGAAAACGAGGGAAAAAAAGAAAAATTGACAGCCAATAAAATGGACAAGTTGGGTGAAAGGGGTGAATCTTTTGTATGAATATCGTGTTTATAGCGAGGCAATAATGGTCCCCTTGTGACAGGTTGGAGGCGTCCATGCATGGTGCAAGTCGTGCCGTAGGATTACAACGAGGAATTGGGTCCCAGAGACCTGAGACAGGCTTCAATCAGAGAAGCACAAGAACAATCTCGTTTGGTAAAGCGTGCACTGTAAAGACTCTCTAGAGGGCGGCCTCCAAACCCTTTCCAATACCACGGCTGGCTAAGACCACGGCCGCTCCATTTAAACAAATAGCTTTGGAAATGAGTTTAGCTAACTCAGCTAACACGAGTAGATTTTGCACGCATCTGGCACGGTCGTCGTTGATTTACTCAAGACAACATTTGGAGTACCTTATTTGCTGTATTTGCTGTTTGTTAACGTCTGTCTTTCGTGCCAGAACATTTAACATGGGAGCTATTTGTCTCGTGGATGAATTCAATCACACATTAGACGTGAATAGAGCCTATAGTACTAGCTTCCACGCAGCGATTGAAACCAACAGAGTGGAGGATTCGCAACCAATTCAGTAATTTACTCCCGGTCACATTAATGTTACGTATATTAAGCCAAAATGAAGATGGGGAATTTTGTTGATGAAGTAAGTCTCGCGTGGTTCTGCGAGAGGTGTTATGAGATCGTTACGTCATGGTCTGGATACCAGACAATAATTCTTACATCGGGTCTCAATGTAAGCGTCAAGGGAGGTAAGCCGTCACTTCATTTAACACTGTCCGGGGAACCGGATTCAACAAAACGCTAACTTTCGTGAAATTGATAACTTCATTAAATGACATTCAAAGAAAAAATATAGCTCATGTCACGAGTCATGGCTCAAAATGTAATCTGCTTCTGTTTTGATATCAACTTTATTGTATTTTCTTAGGACACACTATACCTTTATGGATCATGTTATGTCATGAAATATTTTAAGAACGTATATGCACTTTGCATTCATGTAGTTATGCACACCCTATTGACTCCGGGCGGATGGTAGCGTAATTATAGTATGTTTGACTTCGGAGACAAAGGGCCTGGGTTCAAATCTCGTCCCTGGAGCCCAACATCAATGTTCGCGAAAGTTACCTTTCTGACGCAATCATATCACAGTTTATCTGTACCGTGGCAATGAAGTTACCATTGTCCATCAGTACCAGCCGGTACGCGCAGGCTTACTGCACATTCAGAGTTCCGGATGTTGCTGGTTTCCTCCTGCAATAAACTGAAAAGTGACATAAACAGTAGACCTAGCCTACCTAGCGTAGTCTCTTAGTTGCTTGCGTTCAACAGTACATGTTTTGGAACTATAATAATCATTCTTAGCTTGCCTCTTGAAATTGTAATAGTTGTACATAGACAATAACAAATATATCGCGACATTCGTAGTGATAATTATTTTGAGTACTCTATCCGTGAATAATACTCAATGATTTACCACCTCTTCAATTCCCCTCTATTTTATATGGGGATTTGTGAACAAAACCTTGAGTTGAGCATGAGTCTGTATTCAAATAAAAAGTTTCGTAGTCTCGGGGCCCGAAGTTGTTTTCAAAAGTAACATTTACAGCAAACTTAAAGCCTATTTTTCGAAATGCTATTGGCCAATGATATGGTCCCAGTCTGTGCACCAATGACGTCACGTGCTCCTGCGCAAAGGTGCACGCAATTCCGTACACGAAGTCCACGCACGTTCGGATGAAACTGTAACGATTCAATTGGATGTGCCAGGTATTATCAAGAGACCAATTCAATTTACAGTGATTTAACAACATAAAGAAAACAGGCAATCGAGCAGAGCCGTTCTACTAGCACGGTGGAAAAACATCATCAAATATTTCTTTTAAAGCACGTTGGCTGTCCCCTGTTAGGATTAAGCAGGGACGTTATGGGTAATGTGGCCTTTTCTGGGCACCGCTTCAATCTACTCGCGGACTAGCAGGGATTTTTAGGCATTACAGAATGACAGGAGAAGTCCCTATCACTTTATACATAGCTTAACACTGGTGCCAACACAGGAGGTGGATTTTCTCGAGACTTTCTACACACCTTTCAACACAGGAACATCTCATTGGACATGTCTGGGAACATCGTGGAAGCAGAGAAAGCTATTAGATTGGTAAACCCTTACCTCGTATAATATATGACGGCCTGTTCTGAATAAACTGCTCTTCAAATTCTTGTCGCATTTTGAGAAAGCTTTAATAATACGATCTGACGTAAATTGAGGTTTAAATTTAGATATTGTTTGAAAGAATAACGTTTGCGGTTCGGATTTCATTCATTCTAATTGTCTCTTAATATTATCCAATGCATATGTAATCAACTACGGTCTAGTGAACTAAATATATCCTTGGAAAATTAAGGTTTTATATTTGAAGATGTATGATTTGAAACATGAAATATAATAAGAGCCATACTAAACGGAACGAAGAAATGTAGATACATTTGATTTTTTTAGATTATTTTGTTTTTAATTGGGGTTTAAAGTCACTTTCTAGAATATTTCACTAATCACTAGATACATACTCGTATAGTTAGTTACCATTTTATTCTAGCTCTAGTATGCTATATACTGTTCTACAATTGAATTGAGTAGTACATTGCATACTGAAAATATTGCCTCTGCTTATGTTTTGGGATCTGGAATAGACAATTAATGCCACCAAGTAACATAATGAGTTACAAAGAATAACATGGGACTGAAGTTATTTGGTGCGAGTCTACGTGAGGCCGAAACTGCACTGATTGACCCTTCAAATCCGTGTCTATATTGTATCAGAATAGCTTCAAACATCTCATTAATGAGAATAGGCCAAACAAAGAGCACACCAACGCGAGGATATCTTCACATTATTCAATAATGCTAAAGCCTGGATATAACACATGTATCATTACATTCAATGACATTGTACAGAATCTGCCATGACATTTAATAATATGAATGTAAAGTAGCCCCACAGTACACAACGGGGGATCTAATGAGCCATTTGCCCATTTGGTGATGAACTATTGGTCGGACAGAGGCTGCTTAACATTTAAATTATGTATGTTTAAAGTTGCTATATGGACTAGCGGTTTCTGGTACATTAGCTTTATCTGCAAATGGATTATGACCCATAGCTGAGAATGGTCTTCAAGTGCAATCAAATATGTTGGCCTTTTGTAATCTTGTGAGTCGTTTAACCGACGTGATTCACGAAACATTTGGCAAATGTGGTTATTCCCTGTCTGTAATAGGGTTAATTTAAGACGCTCGTTTACCCGCGCAATATACTTGTCATGAAACATTGATACAACACTAACTTGGGATAATAGGATAGGAATCGGAGTACTGAATTACGGGGATCTCTATTAAGATAGGCAAGTAGGCCCTCGTAGGGTCGCCTGTATTAGGTCGCTGGTGTTGACATGAGTATGTAAACAACATATTTCTACCTAACTGGCCATGATGATTTGTTTGTATGATGTGTTTACTGGAACGAATTAAATGCACTTTCACATTCTCCCCACCCTTCTCTCTCTCTCGCTCTCGCTCTCACTATCTCTCTCTCTCTCCTTTCTATTTATTTCTCTCGTGTCGATAATGTTTTATCCTAATACATTCATATTTAGTGTTTTAAACTGTATATTTGTCAGTGTATATGTGTACATTATTTACCTACACGATTAGAGGAAACAAATCAATATTTAGACAGCAACAAAATCTAAAATAATAATTTCAACTGATGAATTTAGTGATTTTTTCCCTAAACTGATATGATACAATATTAGGTAGTGCTAATAACAAGGACAATGTAATTCTAACAACATTCGTATTAACATGGAAGTCAAAGAAACCGTCATTGCCAATGTCATTTGGCTAACATAGTTCCTAAGACTTGAAATTCCATTTAACATATCACCAGACTTCAACAGGAAAGCACTTCACGAACTGGCGTCAATTCCATGACAAATGCGCTTGTCTATCCATCACTCTTCCGGCAAATTGCACATTTATCACTACGCGCGCGTGCTGCAGATTCCGGCGATCCCGAACTTGGCCGAAACAAAGCCATCGGGATACCTGATATCCCAGACTCATCAACTGGATAATCCGGGCTGATCCGAGGACCGAGCGCAGCCTGCCAATAAGGAGAATCATTCTGAAAACAGATCCGTGAGATTACGGTTATTACGTGGAATCGTTAGCAGGCACTCGCTTCTGAAACCAAAGCAGAATCATTGCATTTGTTGGAGAGAAACATAACACATAGATGATAGATCTTGGACGCCTCTGTTTTTTAGTCTGTCTCCAGTTCCACCGTGTAGTTTCAATGTATTTTAATGTATTCTTGTATTTTCAATAGTAAATAAGTTGTGAATCTATTTGATAGCCAGAAAGAACTATAATATGGTACGGTGGGCAAAGATAGAATAAGTGCATACAGTTATTAACGCAGTTATTAAAATCACTACATGTTGGCTGGTGTTTTGATGAAGAATATATACATGATGTTGTTGATAGCTGTTAAATTATTATTTAATCTTCATTACTTCCATAGAAAATAGCAATAAACAATAATCCAAACGGTTTTATGTAAGAACTGTAATGTTCGGTTGTTCCATATGTAAGAATATATGTCAGATAAAAACGTTTGACATATTCTCAGAATAGCACAAAACTATCGCGGACAAATTCTAAAGTAAGTTTATAAATAGTTTTATGATTAGGCTACACATTTGTCAGTATACTGTACAAGTAGTGTATTGAGATTTATTTTGCTAGATACAATAATACCAATATACCGGGCCCAAGTTTAGTTTATTATAATAAGAGATTGTGTATTTGTTATGTGAAAATGATAGCACTCACTCTTTGTATATCGCTGTATACTGTTATAGTGTTATCCTACTTCATACATACATACATACATACATACATACATGCATGCATGCATGCATGCATACATACATACATACATACATACATACATGTGTTGTTGTATTGTCATACCTTACAGTGAATCTCTCTGTCGTGGAAAGTGAATTAAAGCACAGATGACATGGTGTGTTTACATACCAATCAAGTGAAACAGTCATACTTTGTATCAAAGCCAAGCTCCCATTCAAGCCATGGGCCCTCAACTTGGATGACATATAGATTAATCTGTGTCTGCTTTAAAACTAATATGTGTTCAAACATCGCCATGTATAATACATGTTCCCTATGCAGTTGACTCGTTACAGCATGGTGCCTTGTATTTACATACACGATGGGATATATCTAAATAATTCAAGTCTAAATTAAGGCATATACACACTATTTACATAGAAGTCTACTGAGAGTATTTCCAATTACTGTTCATATTCATGACAATCTGTCCATCCCGTCGTGATCCCACTGTAACGTGACATATGTATTATCATTAGGATTACTAAGCTCCATCCGGGCATTATGCATGTTGTTTTCTCAAAGACCTACCACGGCCAGAATTTATTATTTACAATTCTGACACATTGAACAAAAGCGGACATCAAACCCGATTACTCCATTATAAGGCCGGACGGCGCTCAACAGGGCAGCATAGGTACACCTCCATCTGCGTTTGAAGGACGTTTTCAGGTGGAATCGTAGTTTAAATGCGAGTGCTTTTATAGTATTATGATAAGTGATAAGTCGTATTCATATTCATATTCATATTCGTATGTATATTCGTATTCGTATTCGTATTCGTACTCGTATTCGTATTCATATTCACTACTTGATTATTGCTTAAAATAACAAGAACTCATATTCATATTCATATTCACTACTTGATTATTGCTTAAAATAACAATAACTACAGCAACATCACCACCGATAATAATAATAAGAAGAAGAATAGTAGTACTATTGCTACTACTACTACTACTACTACTACTACTACTACTACTACTAGTAATAATAATAATAATAATAATAATATAATAATAATAATACAACATGTATTATTAATACTAATACTATTACTATTAATAATAATAATCATAATCATAATCATATTAGTAATAATAATATGATATATTTTGAGAAATGTAATGTGATACAAATATATATTTTATTTGTCATATCACTTGATTTTATAAATATAGTTTTAAGACGCTTTCCTAATTGAATTAAATTATTATCGTTGCTTAAATGTATCGTTTTGAAATGCTACAGGAAAATGTAATATTCACTAAAAATGTGTAAACGTTTATTTGGACAATGAGACGGTTGAATTTACCATTTGTTATGTAAAATATAGTACTAATGTCCACCTATTTCATTATACCAATTCTCGAAAACATGCTCAAATTCAATGTTACATTATTATAGCATAATTAATATACATTATTAAAATGAATAACCACATTTGAAATCTAAATGTTCATGCATCTAATACAATCTATTATTAATGGAATTGTGTTGTATGGTAATATTTTGCAAGAAACTATAATTTACCCTCATATTTTCATCGTGATACATGTAGGCCCTATATTTCTAGTGGGGACTCGACGTAGGGACCAAATGAAAGAGGCTATATACTTTCCTACTATTTCTAGTTTGGCTTCTGTAAAGCGAGACGGGCGCGCGTGCATAATTTACATGATGTAGAGAATGGAACTATCCTCCCCGCAGTGCGGATCACGTCTGAGCGAGGACAACACATTAGCACGAGCTTTGTCGAAATAATTAAACTTTAATATGCAATAACGCATTGACTTTTATGTTGCCATAGATGATGGAGTTAATCTTTAAAGAGCGTTGATTTTTTTTTATTGAAAAACTCTAATTTCACTCAGTTGTATTTACAACCGTGGATAATTCTTTTGCTTATTAATTTCACATAGATGCTTTTGAAAATGAATAATTCTGTTTTCATTCGTATAAGCATTGTTCATATTTGGAATGAATTCTATATAGATTACTATTATCGTCGCTTCAGTAATGGTTTATATGGATCAGCGATTGTCTAATAGAAGTGTCACTCCGTGAATGTATAAATATATAAACAACTGTACAGTAGACTTCATAGCAGGCAGAATACCAGACATATAAAGCCAGAATTAAACCAGACAAAAAGATGTTGTTGGACTTATAAATTGTTCAAAACTCCCATAGGAATTCTCGCTTCCCCTGTATTCTATACGACCTGTCCCAATCCATGTGTATCGTGGAGGTCTAGAAATATAATTACAAAATGCAATATTTGGTTTCACGTGCACGCACCCAACGGGGGATGGGATTATGGTGTTTACAAAAGGCAAAATGAAATCCAACTCAGCCTATGTTAATCCGATAAATTAATTCTATTTGCCACATAGAAATACAATGCAGAAAACACATCGCAGTGGATATTATCACGCATAGAGCAAATAGCTTAAGCCCGATTGTCACTAAGAAATCAATGGAGCTTTCTGTAGGGTCTTTTCAGAGAGTTTCACACAGAACTAGTGGAGTATTTCACACACCATAACACCGTCATTTCGTCTCAGTATACAAACTACTTTCCTTAAGACACGTGACAGAATTCCATGTCTTACATACATCCCTATGGGCTTTTCCATTGCCTCATTTTCATATAACATATTGCTTCTTGTCGTACTATTCTTAAAGGAAATTGAAATGCTTGATAACGAGATTTCATCAGTATTACATGCGGCAAAGGCTCAACGACAACAAACTTGCGCATTGTGTGAAGTTTCAATGAACACGATTGTTATTATGTCACCAGCTAAGTCCTCATTGCCAAAACAGATGGAGAGTTCATTCTGACTAGTTCCAGGATCAAATAATATTTTCCTCTGCAGACAAACGGAACAATATATCCGTTAAGCAGAGCTTTCTGTCGGAGTAACAATGTTGGTCTAATCCTGTGCATATGGGAATAGTCGCCTGTGTTGTTAGTCCCTACATGAATATTCCATCGCGGGGTGTACGGCAAGGTGCCACTCTTTCTCTTTGTTGTTTTCAAAAACTTCCATCAATATTGCAGCATTCTCGCACGAAAATCCCTCAAGACTGACATACTGAATAAAGATTTGTTAATATCATGACCAATAATAGACGGCATCGTGAAAGGGGGTTTCTTGATATCTGATTGGATACAGAACAATACTAAATATTCAACCATATGGGACCCAAGTTCTCTTCAGCTATTAAGAACCCGAATCCTTGGTATAAATTTCGGGTTGAACAGTTTGACTGGCTACAATACCATTTGAAGTCTCATTTCGTTATACATGGACTACTTTAACAAGATCGCATAGTAAAGTTGGTATTTTCAAGGTATCCTGCCTGTTTTGCATCTTAAACGTTAACAAATGGTAAATTCATATTTTTAAATGCATGTATATATGTTACCAAACATTAAGCAACTTGCGATCTATGAAACTGCCATATATACATTAATATAATTAGCATAAAACAAAACTTATTTGAGTACAGGAGTAATATGCACACGTGAATTTAATAATTTATTAACCCCTTTTTCGTGACAAACTTCCTGTTTTTAGCTGAAATTCAAATTTAAATGTATCTCATTGAGTGTTATTTTATGTTATGAGTATAATGAATTGTTATTTTAGGATCGAAATAAAAAGTAGGTGTTATTTTAGGTCCACGAGTGCAATGCTGTGTTATTTTATGTTATGAGTACACCGGTGTGTTACTTTATTTTATTAATACAATGGTGTGAACTATGCAGACACTGCGGATATACCCCACTGTCATTTCCCCTGAGCACGTGAACATAAAAATATTGATGAAAAGTGGCTTATTCTCATTTACATCTACACAAGGCCTTTACACACGCCGTTGAACATGATCCGCTAATGACACTGGTCCGTTTAGTCATGGGGACCTGCTTCCCTGATCACCGTCTTGGGATCTGAAATATTCATTTCCTCGATTGAATGTGATCACGTGATAACGATTCAAACAACAGCGTTATTTTTAATGAATTATCATTTATTTGTAGGATGTGTATGTATAAATCTATACGGGATATTAATTGGTAAATATGTGATTTGTAGGTAGTGGCTATATATGATTGTATGTCTTTGATGAAAGCGTTAATTATCACTGAACTATGTCTTTGTGTAGCCTATTTATTGTTTGGTTGTTCATATTCGTGACCCATCAACATATTCTGTCTTAGGGTAACACAGTATTCATTACTTCGCAGACAGACAGACATATAGACACATTGTATTTGCGTCTCACCTTGTATATATCAGTACACAGCCGAATGTCGTGTACACTGTCGAATTTCGTTTAGCATACAGCATTCTGCATCTTTCCGACAGTTCTCATTGGTTATGTAAATATTTTCCTCACAATGTAATTTCCAGACTAATATCACTTTTGGGTTAGTTGAGTATCCGAATCACTTGCCGCGTTAATTAACAAGAACCTCGTCAATCCCTGCTCTCCAGTGTCATCAAGCACCGTCATCCGTATGTTAATCTGTTAAGCATTGCCCTTGATGACTACTCATTGTTATCTATTGTTTACACATTGATCATTTGCTTGGAATAAGTCCACTGCCAAACAGTATAATCCACAATGTTTCAATTCCACCTCTTCAAATTTTAATGAGTCTAATATTCAGAGAATCGCCCCCTAAAAAAAATCCAAAAAAAATGTATGTACGCTGTCGTATGAAGCGTGGACATGTCATAACAATAATAAGTGATATCCATCATTACCAGTCGATCGGTAGTCTAATCTATTTTTCAACACCTAGTTGAAAAGGCACATGAAGTTTGTTGAACTATCAATTACTAAGCAAACAATAAAATATTAATACTGTGCTGTTACAGCGAGCTCTCGTGTCATGGCTTTCAGTAGGACAGATGCTCGGAGTAATCTGTGAGTATTCATCCGCCATTCTCATGGAAATACGCAGATTCCAAATGAAGAGGTCTCGTTTTAAACAGCAGAGTTGTCATCCATCATGGTGACTCGTGAACACCGCGCGCCTGTCCCGCGATGAAAAGCATGGAGCAGGTTCGCACGGAAGGATTCCCTGAAAGATAATTGGTTGAGCAACGTTTTCTCCTGGGACGTCCACAATGGCTGTGCGCCGGTT
This sequence comes from Lepetodrilus fucensis, assembly GCA_032361325.1. Classification (NCBI taxonomy): domain Eukaryota; kingdom Metazoa; phylum Mollusca; class Gastropoda; order Lepetellida; family Lepetodrilidae; genus Lepetodrilus; species Lepetodrilus fucensis. The sequence continues at coordinate 12,617 of JAUTBV010152361.1, read as the reverse complement.
GAACAAATGTCGGGGTTTTAGCGCGACATTCACCCCCTTACCGTTAATTCATCTTTTATCGAATGCTCAACAAACTGAAAGCGCCAGAGAGCAAATATTGTTCCTTGATTGTCACTTCTTTATTGGAAATACAAGTCAATATTTTGAAAATGACACCCTTTCATTACGCCGACCCCTTGTTCACGGGCATGTTTCAATGACTCGGAAGCGTCGGACTAAGACAGTGCTGGGTATATTATCTCAGCGACATGTCAAGTGCTAGGACGTTGTAGGATAGTTCTATAATTAAAGCATTCCGCTGCTCTCCACTCAAACAGTCATTATTAATTTGCTTTGAAAGGGGGAATTGACTTCTATCCGATTTTTATTAAAGAAAACTCAACGACGTACAGTGTGTTGACATTGAGCATTGTTAATTTTACAGTGTTGTGTCAGCAAATATTCGTTTTCTGTCACTTTCTTTGTGCATCTCTTGACTTGTGTCAGTCACTGGTCGCAGTGATGGTGAAGTTATTTGCTTTCTTGTTTTGTTGATGCATTTCTTAAAAAGAGATCCAATTCTGCTGTATATTATATCCAGGAATTTGATTTTGAAAAGGAATTTGATGTTGAAAAGGAACACATATTCTAAGTTAAGTCGTTGAAACAAAAGTGATGTTCGATGATTCATCTTAAATGTGTGCTACTTGAATACTTCGAATATACGTAAAACATCTACTTTTTAATAGGCGATATTATTTATTATTATTATAAATTTATATAGCGCAACTATCCAGAATAACTGCTCAAATGCGCTTATTACCCCGGTCAACGGATCTGTGCACTCAAATTAATAAATCCACAGATTATTGTGAGATTCCTAAATTTACAAGAATCAATAGATGCTTTTCTGTATGTATTATGACTATTAGTCAAACGTATTTCTCAAGAAAGACAAGCCACCATCAGGTAAATCAAAACAAATCCAACTTCATAAATAAAACACCGATCTATGAACCCAAGGAAGTAGTTTTATTTGGAGTAATTGTAATGTGTAGCCTTCACAAAGTCAAAGAAAATTAATGCTATGGTTTTCTAACAAGACTTCATGAATGTCGATATCTCTCTGTTATCTATCTGCACATGACTTCTTAAACTACGTGGAAGACTGTGGGATAGACTATTGTAGCCTTCTCTTCTATGCAGAACAGAAGAAAAAACAACGCAGATTTATTCTCTGACATTGTTACTACATAATGTATTTGGTAGAAATCCCCAGTAGTATCTAGATCTATAAACAGTTGTTATCGATGAATTATCAATGTAAATTCTGACTGCGATTCTGTAGGCCAACTTAAAAGGGCAGTAATACTCTATTATCGTGTCTTCTATTCACAGACTGAATGCCGGTCTGCTTTGGTCGATGTTCCGGCGATCATTCGTGGTGTCGCTGCGCAAGACGATCAAGAAATCAAAAAGCTGATTCAAAAGGCAAATATTTGTCAGACGCGTGATTTCGATAAAGTCAATGAAATTAATAGTAACTTAGAAACAAATTCTTCCTCCGCGTGACACGAGTGTAAAGGACCGGAAGAAGCAGTATCGACAATTTGATGCGCGGGTCAATTTAAAAATTGGAACGCCAGACAAACTTACGATCCATTTCCGCCAAGTTACAGGCGAACTCTGAGTTAATGGCTAGAGAAATAACAAACACTGAATCAATGGTCGCATTCAAGCCAGGGCCGGGCTCCGGTAATATGGCCAAGTCTGATGAACGACCCTAATGGAACTCTCTAGTATTTCCGTTGATCGACTTCCGGTGCGCCCCTTTCAGCCGCGAGACTTTGCGTGACCCAGAATTCCGTGTGTCAATGGCGGCCAACGGCACAAAGCGAAATGATCGCGTGGTGATGTTGTTTTCATCCTGCCAGCTAATATTTGCCTTGCATGACAGCCATAATATGTAATTGAGACGTCGAATGCTTCCCCGAACGATTATCAAGCTAGTTTTCTCCTAATCGGGTTTATATGTTGCCATTTGCATTTGCTATAAGAAGGCAAATGCATTACGATGAGAAATTTCGTTGAGGTGGAAGCTTTCGATCAACAGTTTTCTTTACATGCAAAACAAAATTTTATTTGATGACGGTCGTAATATCATTTAGACTCGATTTCCATATCCACTTGAATGTGTTATAATGATTATGTAATTGCTAGCTCGTTTGCGTACCTGCGTCAATATGGTAATAGTTATTTCTTTTAGAGTCAAGATGGAAGATCTTAAGAAACATTGGGAAGGAATTTAGAAAGTGGCCACATAAAATGACTAAAATACCACTAGTTCTGTAATGGCAACAGCATTCGTAATAGTAAATCCGTAATGACTAAAAAATTTCTTCTGATGTGTTCTTGTGATATAAGTCCATATAGATTAGTCTCTGTTTGCTTCGCATGAAGTATTAGCTATATACTGGAGTCAATCGCAACTACCATTCATATAAATAAAGTGCAAGTGCAATTCATAAATATAATAGAAACACATTGCGTTTAAACAGACCGTAGTTCCACCACTTCCGGTAATAGGTCAATTTATCAAGAGTTTGAATCACACTGTCAAGTGTACTTGAATATTGTCAAGTGTACTTGACAGCCTCTGAAAGGACATTGTTCGTAGTCAAGAATAGTCATATAATCTAGATAAGCTATCCTACGGTGCAGGGCAAAGTTATACAACACTGCGAAAGTCATCGTTCCCATTTCATACTATGCTACTCTAAGTTGTCGGACAGTTATCCTCTGTATAAAGGACCGCGTGTACTTATATACAATGTAAACCAAGTACTTGTAGCGCGGAACATTTCTTCGCTGGTGTGTATATGGTCATTGAAAACCGGACAAAGTGTTGACCCAAGGACATGATTCGCCGCCAATGGAGCGTTATTATATTTGATATAAATTTTACACTTTGACGCGTATATTATTTACTTTACCCGGCATCTTGGACGGGGAAGGCTTGAATAATCAAATTATCTTTTTAAAATCACACTGCAAACAAAAAGGTGTGCATATCGCTATCAGGGAATTCATATATAATGTCTCTATTCGTTCTCTTCAGTAGAAAGCTGCGGGAAGGGTATATGCCTGATTGAATATATCTGGTCCTGAGTTCCACAACTCACAGGTGTGCTCATACAAGGTATAAGCCCCTGTCACCTGTCTGTTTGCTTGCAGGGGAACGGGTCGTGAGCTCAGACTCAGGTGTGTTCTACTGGGGCAATACCACTAGCGTACTTACAACAATCAAGACATATGAACTGTATAAATGCTTCGCGTAAAATGATAGCTATTCATGATATTTCTTTAAAGAAGTATTAAACTTTATTTGGTACATATTTTACCGAGGATCTCGGGTGAAGCATAGATAGTTTTAAAGGATGACTACACTGTGTGGTGTGTGTGGTAAATATAGTGTGTTTCCTACGCCCGTTTTTATTATTGGTAATATATACTAATTATATAGAGCTGTATTTGCAAGAATCCGCCCTTTCATGCATGAAATGCCATACAAACCTATCGCAATAAATCCTTGTACCTTGTCGATGTATGTCATTGAAGTTCGTGTATACTGACACAGGATCTTACTCTATTTCAAAATGACAAGGCATTCATTTTTCTAAAACTGATTGGTGGATAGTAATACCTATTGCAGACTGAAGGTACTATAGTAGTCAAGTTATTAAACACCTTTTTTTCGGGGAATCAAATACTAGTATCAAATCCAGTACTGATAGAGACTTGGTGGTGAGAAGCTTCATCCTCTATCATACGCCACTTGTGTGAAGGAACAGTCACTGAAGATATAACAGCCTGGACAGAACGTTTACATTAGTAGGCACCATGCAGGGTGGTCCTGTAGTATCGTCTTGCAATCAAAGTTAACGCCCGTCACAATCTGGCAGTCCATAGTTCAAAACTCGTGCAGTGAGGGACACCCCCAGGGAGCTGAGCGGTGCTAGGCCAGGAAACAAATATTTATTAACAAAGGGGTGCAACACCTCATATACATACAGCCGTTTCACTACAGCCCCCTCGGTAAGCCAACGAACGTTATGCGAAATGTTTAATTGAAAATTAAACCAATTTGTTTAAGAATGATTACGGTGTATGTTTCTTCTCAGTGACAAGTTCACGTGACGCGTCCGCCATGTTTGTAGGGGGCGCCACTCTGCACGTGCCGCAGCCATTTTGACGGTACGGACGGAGAGATTGGTGCCGCATCGACACAGTTTGAACGAACATAATTTGATTTCAGGCATGCCCAAATTAGTGACATTTAGTCAGGTCTTTGATGAAGCTAGAACCGAATCATAATCAGGTAATTAAAACCTGGCCGCCTACCGAGAATGCCCAAGAGAAGAATGTGTTCGTGAAATTACTTAATTAATAGCTTGTTCCCAATATCAAACAAAGAACATCTAAAACTCCAGGGGTGAACCTTCCATAACAATATTTACATTTATCCGGCTTCTCTTCATTACGTACATAAATAATGTTTCATTGCAGTGATTAGCCTACACATTACATACAAACACGCTTATGATATATTGACGTCCTTCTGAAGTGAAGTTCATACGATACGTCTGCATATTCCGACTACCGTTTCATCGGCGAGCCCCGAGATTTTGAACGTACCGTACGTTCATACTCAAATTGTATCTGGAATTTATGAACAAAACTTTGAATTGAGCGTTAAATCATACTCAAAATAGGTTCGTATTCTCGGAGAATATACATAAAATATACTTAAAATATAATTATTATGTTGTCTAAATTTTTGGTATGCCAAATTCCGAATCGGGCAACCCGAGTTCATGACACATGCTTCCTGATCATGATTTTACAATATTGCATCATTGGCCATCATTAGGACATTGCTACTACATTCATTCAATTTCGGATTTAAAATTAATATTGTAATCAGTGTGCTTAATTACGCTGGTAATGTCCGATTCTGTGCGGACAAACACAACACAGGTACACAGCCGTTAACATGCTAGTGGCTACAGTCATTCAGTATTGAAGAGCCTAACCCAACATTCGATCAATGATTAATCATTGGCCGGCGATCTAATCATTGGTCCATCATTAAGTGACCACGAGTTATGCAAGGTACACGAGGAACTGTTGTCGAGTCTACTGCATGTATTCACACCTACGAGTGCATAGTAAATATTTAATACATTAAAACACGGGTCAGTGTGGCGGCCGAAGACGTCAGGGATGTGGCTTGTGTACAAAATCAGTACTGCCAAAGTCAATAGTTCGACATGAATATTTCATCGACGGTCATTAGATACAGGGGTCATATGGTGCCACTTTGGCCAGGATTAATGTATACATAGTGTAAGCTGTTCTGACCGCATGAGGTAAGATAATAGTGAAGTATAATGACCACTGTAATATAGGGACTGCATGGGATTGACGGCAGAGTGTTGCGGCTGATTCTAAACCAACAAGTGTGTGTGTGTGTATGTGTGTGTGTGTGTGTCTGTGTGTGTGTGTGTGTGTATCTCTGTGTGTGTGTGTCTGTGTGTGTGTGTCTGTGTGTGTGTGTGTGTCTGTCTGTCTGTCTGTGTGTGTGTGTGTGTGTCTTTGTCGGTGTGTCTGTGTCGGTGTGTGTATGTGTGTGTGTGTTTTTTTGTGTGTGCATAAAATGCATTAACATACGAAAATAGGTAATCGTAGTTACATACCAGTAGGCCTATTCCCGAAACGTTCTTATGAACTTCTTGGCCTAAGAATAGTTCGTAGTCATACTATAAGAATCGTTAATGACTGTTCTTAGGCTAAGAAGTTCGTAAGAACGTTTCGAGAATAGACCTCTAGGGGGCCTATTCTCGAAATGCTGTTAGGAACTTCTTAGCCTAATTATAGTTCGTATGAGAATCGTGCATTAACCATGAGTGGCCTATATTTTCGTAAGACAACCTTTTATCGAAATGTTGATTCTTTATAATATGGAATAATATTTACTTAATCTGATTGTTGCTTAATTGTTAGGTGTTGTATATAGAGTTGAAATTTGTCATTAAGGTAATCAATCCAAAAGACGAAGTAATGTAACTATTAATGTATAATATATATAATAAATATTAATGTATAATATATATAATAAATATTAACTTTTCTTATTGGTACAGCTACACATACTTATTCCACAATGCCACTTTGGGTATTGATATTCATCAAGTATAACAGGATTGTGCCATTTAAATTATGTAGTAGGTAGTAAACTATGTATTTTACCATTGTCCAACGTTTTTGAATTCAACTGATCAAAATAATATCAGTAACATTGAAACCTAATTTAATGTATACGTTGATGTAATGACTAGTTGGCCAACGTTATTTCATTAACCCTATCCCTGCTGGATCAGGCACAGACACTGCTCTTTATGGCATCTCCAGTTGCCTCCAGCGTAGAGAGAGTTAATAATTGGGTCATAGAACCAAAGGTAAGCATTCCTGATTCTATTCAAACAGATCAGCCATGCATTGTGTCCTTCATCAGCCAGCGATATGTCATTCATGGATGGTGAACAGGCATCTATATAAATAATTATGCATGTAAATATGCAGTCATCCTATTTATTTACATGAAAATAAGGTAGATGAGTCATCACTCAATAGAGACATTGAAAAATGGCATAATTGTCAAATACCTTCATTTAAATACATATATAGAAATACATCTAGCATAAAATTGCATAACAACTGGCTTATACAGTATTGCATTTTTTAATATTTCGCATTTTGAAATTGTATCTTTTTATCCAATTATGTGCCATCATTTCTGATCTAACCAATAGCTATGAATAGGCACCAACGGCATCTGTGACACCATATGAGGATACATTTAAAGTAGAATATTCATAATACAGACTTACTATTGAAAGTAGCGAGAATTTATTCGGTATCAATATAACTGTAATTGAAAATGAAGTATCAATAACACTATTTATTTTCTCAAACATCTGTCCGGTCTCGAACGGTAGTGCAGTGGATTGCCGTTGTTAGTTATGCTATAGTCGATCCGCAAGTAACAACTGAGCCGATGAAAAGGCTGATTTCTCTCACCAGTTCGTCGCACTGGTGAGAAGTGCTAACCATTGTCCTCTTAACCCGAAACATGTTGCACTGCTATCGCCATTCGTAAATATTGATACATAATTCATTGATAAGAAATAGAACGCGTTCAAGTGCAAAAACACGATAATTGGAACTGTGTAAATACATGTATATGGCGGTTTACTGGAATTAATGTGTGGACAGATCTGAAACACAGCTGGCCTGGCTTCGTGTAGGTAGCTTATAGCTAGGCCAGACATGCGATACGTATTCCATTAATAATATGAAAATACGTAAACAAGTCGATATGTATATATATGAATGCATTTACAAGTACAGAGGGTTCTCAACTGGGCATTGGTTTAAACATATGTTTATTCAAAAGAAATTAATGAGGATTAGTAATCAAGCTTGGTAACTTGGTAACTTTTTATTTTCTCAAAACCTCCCACGGTGGTAATCGAAGTACAACATACATTTATAAAGTGAAAATAAATACGTGCAACATATGACAGGGTGTAGATGTACAGTGAGTCAATACAAAATATGACAGGGTGTAGATGTACAGTATATGACAGGGTGTAGATGTACAGGGAGTCAATACATCATGTATTGTAAAGCTGTAAAGCTTATTTAATGAACTGGACGCAATGCTTATCATCATTGGTCCGTCGGTACCGTCCACCGCTCGCAGGTTTACTGGAATACTCTGCGCTACAGATCTTGCAGGTTTTCAGATGTATATGGTAAGCAGTATTGACAAGTAATTATATCAGTGAGACAATCTTGAAATGGCTTCTACGCAATGTCGAATCAAAGTCGAATCGAATCAAAGTATAATGACACGGTATTAGTTCACGTGCAAGTCTGAGTTTTTTCTAGTGATCACAGATTGCCCATGGGCTATTACTATTGTTAGTAGATAGATAGATAGATAGATAGATGGATGGATGGATGGATGGATGGATGGATGAATGGATGGATGGATGGATGGATGGATGGATGGATGGATAGAAAGATAGATAGATAGATAGATAGATAGATAGATAGATAGATAGATAGATAGATAGATAGATAGATAGATAGATAGATATATAGATAGATAGATAGATAGATAGATAGATAGATAGATAGATAGATATCATTTAATACAAATTCTCGTTGATTCTTATTCGCTGCATGGTGATTTTACGAACGTTTAGAGAAGAAATAAAGTAGAACTTCTACGAAAGTTTATAGTAAAACAAGCAAATACAAGCTTCTAAATGGACATGCATGTACACGTATCTAGGCTTGACTTCGAAAAGAGTTGATAGAAGCGTGATGCTCTCAGAGGTCGCCGTGTAAACATGTATAATTGTGTAAGTTGCAAGTAGATATCTAGCGTTTTTCTTTTCTTTTTGAGGCTTAGAACCGGTTTCAAGATTCTCTCACTTATATCCCAACTTGTAAGTTTAGGACAGGATGAAACCTACAACAGCCATAGTGCTGAATGTTGCAGTAAACCTGCGAGGACCGGCTGATACTGACTGACCAGGGATGATATCTGCATTGCAAAGGTACAGACAGCGCATCCTATCAACATCACTTCAGAAATGAAACCTTTGCGAGCATTGATGCTGGGCCACACTAATTATAATAATATTATATTAACAAATGTGTTTGCTTATTTGAAGAAATCTTTTAACTTTATATTCGACAAATTAAATCCCAAGAAGAAACTCTAATACTTTGACTTCGCATATGAATACAATTATAAAAATGCATTGTGTTATTGCACTAGTGAACATATTTATATGTATATAGCATGGGTTTATTGCACTCCCAAACTCCTATGTTTTGTGATAAACAAAAGTAAAAGTGCTCCCGTGAGGTTGCGATTGTCAGATCACATTCGAGTCGAATTCAAACATACATTCAACATCATCTTTCACGTGGGGATATTTTCAAATATATAATATCAGGGATGATTTATAAATGTGGGCTACGTAGTTATTTTTGAGACACTTTGTACACTATCAGCAAAGGAGCCGTGCGTATAATCTTCACTAAACATTATCTCGAAAACACCGATACATATTATATTATATTATGTCCGCTTCGAAGAATTATGTAGTAAAATGTCACATAATATTGAAGTATTTTTAAGAAGGTTATCAAATAGACCTGTTAAAATTTATCAAATGAACGTATCCCTGTGGTTTAGTTTAAGATATGCTATGCAAGGTGAAATGGATAGGTTACAAGTTATTACAGCTTAAAAATGAAAACCGCTCCAAGAGAAGAAGCAATAGATGGGGAGAGAAGAATGAAAGAATGAAAGAGATGTATGCACATTGTAAAATATATATATTACTGTCACATTCTGATTTATAACAGAGTAGACTTCCGCCACTATTTGTTCTACCGCGGCTGTCGTAGTAGATGTAGACGATGTCGATGTCCCGGTGTTGAAGGAAGAAGTCGCCCATGGTGGTGATTATTATTGGATATTTATAAATGTTTTTTAGGCCAACTAGGTCCGGTGGTTATACAATGGTTCAACATATTTTGTATATTATATACTAATATGTAAATTGCATAATAATAAACCATTTTATTGGTATTATTCTTATTACTATTGTCACGGGGCTTGTGACGGGGGATTTTGTAGCTCAGGTTCGATGATGATGATGAACACAAGACGAGACAGATAACAATGATTCTTTAGTGGCAAATGAGGACAAACAAATATACATGGAGACACGCAGTGGAGACTACTGCTCAAGTTGTATCCAGCGAGTAGACTGGTTCGACAAGCGGTTACACGTGTGTGGTAGGGTGTGGTTTTCCTGACCCCACGTTGGGCGCCATTGAAACATGGAATCATGCCGATCACCCTGGGATTCGAACCCGAGTTGCTGGATTGTGAGTCCAACGCTCTACCGAATGAGCCAAAGGGGTAACCCCCTCTGGCCGAGACCAGTAGGAGCATCTTATATCGCACCCGGCTACATAAGTTTTGTTGTTTTGAATATTTCAGGCCTCTGTGATCGAAGCAATTTCAGAGCTGAAAAACGAATTGGAAACCAGGTAAAGTGTCATCTTAAACATATGCCACTGCCCAGTGCAATTATGGCGTCTTGATACCATATTGCACATATCAAAGTGTTATCATTCCATCTGCGTCACTAGACTGGGGCAGTACAAGATCTAAATGCTAATGTCTTTTCATGATAACAAGATTCCCAATGTGCAGGTCATCAAGCTGTTAGGAAGAATCTCAGTGATGACAACTCAAAGGAGTGAACAACTAATAATGTAATGCTATTCTTTTAATATATTTTGAGTGTTGATTTGGCACAATATTAATGTACACATTATTATTATTAGTATCTATCTGCTCTTTCCTACAGTTAACTCTGCATTTCATTTGCTTGATTTATTTTTTCAGTGCACATAACATAGCCACGAAAGCTCTTGAACATATCCACTCTAATGAGGTTATTATGACTGCTGGCAAGTCTAAAACTGTGGAGGCCTTTCTCAAGGTATGAACAATTTAATATGAACTATTTCCTCATATTGAACTTATTGGACAGATGAGTTAGGAAAAAGGGACCGATATCCTTTATAGGAATTTATATATTATCTACATAATCTTTTAATTTACTATCATTGCACACTGTTTTATTCCATTTTCTGATATTGTCTCACAACCTCGGCACCATCATTACATCGCAGTGCTTGTCTGTGTTTCAGGATGCTGCTCAGAGACGCAAGTTTCAGGTCATTGTGGTGGAGTGTGCTCCTTTCTTTCACGTAAGTCTCTTATTACAAAGTCATTGTTTTATCAATGGAGTATAGAAGAAATAACATAAATTGGAATTTTATTGGTACTGTTATAATAATACCATATAAACGTTATATAAATAAGGATGTGGAATAAACAAATAAAAATAAAAATATCAGGCTCGTATTCCACAGAATGATCTTGTCGCAAATGGGTGAAAGATTCCCGCAGCGATGTTAAACTCCATATTCACTCACTCCACAGAATGATCGTCATAACTCTGTATAAATGTATAAAGTACCGTAATTACTCTAATAATTCGAACCCTCTAATAGTTTGAACACCTAAATTAATTGCCAAAAATTATTTATTTCAAAAAATTGAAATCCTAATTTCTAATTATTAGAAGACAATAATTTTGTCTTATTTTGTTTTATTTATTGAATCCTTGATTTATTTACCTTTTCAATTACAACCATATTTTGTATTTTAATTTGGTTGTCTCTAATTATATGAACACTGATCATTTTTAATTTTCCTATTTTCCTAATGTAATTCAAACACCTATACAATTAATTATTTTCTCCTGTTTGAATTATTAGAGTAATTACGGTATTACCGTATACAACATTATCTCATAACATTATGATTGTTATGCGGAATGGGACCATGTTCATTATATTTTCATAAAGTATAGAAAAAGTAATAATTAACAAAATTCATAAAGTATAGAAAAAGTAATAAATAACAAAATGTTAACCCCACCAGGGTCAGGAGATTGCAATGAGACTAGCTAAAGCTGGGGTTGAGACGACGGTCATCACAGACTCTGCCATCTTTGCTATCATGTCACGTGTCAATAAAGTCATCATTGGAACGCACACCGTTATGGCGAATGGAGGGTAGGTGTACCTTTAAATTATTCATCTTAAAGAGACGATTTTGGTTGTTGAAAAAAATTCAGGTTTGAATTATCATAAGCTATTGGACATTTGATTTATTTCAGTTTGAAAGCCATCAATGGAAGCCATGCTATTGCCCTAGCAGCTAAACATTATTCAGTACCAGTAAGTAAAATCTGTATGTTATAGTAATTCAGGATTTCAATAACACAGTGCTTGGAGGGAATTGCAAAATATTTATTGCAGGCCTTCCTCCCACTATAAACAGAGACACTTCATACTGCAGAAATCCTATTTCTATTGTACAAGCCAACAGCATTGTAAATCAAGTCTTTTTCACATATGAATTGTTTTTCATGTATTCTTGGTAGACTGTTGAAGAAAGCTACATATATATTTGAAGTTTCATTAGAAGTTGTTTTTGTTTAATAATTATCTTTGTTTTATTTCAGCTTATTGTCTGTGCAGCCATGTACAAACTATCACCTCAGTATCTCTGTTCATATGACCAGGTAAACATGAGTTATCTCCCCATTGATTATTCTTCAGTCGTGGTAAATGGACAGAATTCTTTACCGTATTATATTATTTACCATATGAAAATACCTACCTCTTTTTCCCTTGCATAGATAAATTAAATACTGTAAAAGACGTTAATTACGCGGACTCAAATTACGCGCAAGTGACATTATTGACAAGTACGCATGAATCAAATTACGCGCATCGCCAAAAAAATATAAAATACAAAAATTAAACTATTCTATGTACTTTTCACTCGCGTATAGAATGGTCGCCGGCAAGTACAAACATAAGCAGTTGCAAAGGCCAATTAA
>JAUTBV010152350.1:0-10555 GCA_032361325.1 Lepetodrilus fucensis | reverse complement strand
TTATATACATACACATACATACACATATACATACACACATACATATACACATATATACACATATACACACACATACACACATATACATACACCCATACACACATACACACACATACACACACATACACACACATACACACACACATATACACACACATACACACACACATACACAAACACATACACAAACACATACACACAGACACACACACACACACACACACACATACACACACACACACATACGGACATGAAATAAGACACACCTCCCCATCCACCTACACTCGCCTGTTCCCACACATCTTCAGTTGCACATTCAAACGTATTGTTGACATGCTTTCTAGATTTAGTGTCATAACTAATGTGAATATGTAGCAGCCTATTGATGTCGTTGTCTGGACAGCATTGGAATATGCCTACATGTACATCGAACGTTCACAGAACGGTACCACTATCTCCGTGCGTATAGACTATAATAAGTTCTGGTTAAACCAGTACGTCACTGCACGTGTAGGAAGAAGAAACGCCATGACGTCGTAGAGGTGTTCGAATGTATACAGTGACGGTATATATGTCTGGCTATTTCTACCATTACACTAATGTCATAACAGGGAGTTGCCGCTAAGAATAGAATGTCCACATATAAATACGCTGACATTGGAGATTTATATATGCCAGGAAGTAGATATAGATAGTATTGATGGCACAGAAGTGACGCAGTGCAGAGTCATCTCTACACTGTATGAGGCAATGTCATAACTTATTAATGCAGGACATAGCCACAACTAACCAGCACTGTACATTCATTCATTTTTACTATGCCCTTCTCAATATGCTCCACCAATATTAGCACCCCACCCTCACTTTGGTATATTACCCGACCAGATGCTGCTGATGTCCAGACGCATGGCGTCGTGTGTGGAGTGAAAGCAGGGTCCGTATGCACAAACGTAGTTCAACCACAGTTTAGGCTAAACTAGGTTTAAGCGATGAGTTATACTGCTGTCGGTATGATCCTTAAGCTATGCAGGAAGATAGAAGTCACAGCCAAGCTATGCAGGAGGATAGAAGTCGCAGCCAAGCTAAGCAGGAGGATAGAAGTCACAGCCAAGCTATGTAGGAGGAAATAAGTCACAGACAAGCTATACAGGAGGATAGAAGTCACAGCCAAGCTATGCAGGAGGATAGAAGTCGCAGCCAAGCTAAGCAGGAGGATATAAGTCACAGCCAAGCTATGTAGGAGGAAAGAAGTCACAGACAAGCTATACAGGAGGATAGAAGTCACAGCCAAGCTAAGCAGGAAGATAGAACTAACAGTCGAGCTATGCAGGAGGATAGAAATCGCAGCCAAGCTATGCAGAGGATAGAAGTCACAGCCAAGCTATGTACATAATCGTATACATGGGTTATACACACATACATAATTAGTATGTGAGAGAGAGAGAGCGAGATAGAGAGAGATAGAGAGAGAGAGAGGGGGGTAGAACAATTGTTTATTTCTTACCCAATGTATACACCATATATTACATAATTAAATATTCATAACATATACATGGGCCACTCATTGAGTTATGAGAGACTGAGAGTATATATTATGTCATGACCTGATTTTCTGAGGATGAAGAGGACCTTCCATGTAGACATGCGACGTACATCAGATATAGCCAGTCTGACAGTCTGACAACAGCAGCAACCTCACCGCTGCACTGGGTCCAATGGATCCACTTAATCGTAGCCACGTGTTAGTTACTACTAAGTGGATAGATTAGCTCTCTTGAAATGAAGTGAATTTGTCGTACATTTTAAAGAGATGTAATGTGTATGACAGGCATTACTGGTCGTAAATAGGTGGTGAGGTTAATACCGATCTATAATTACTGTTAGCGTGTCAGTTACACACTATTGATTTTTAAGTATAAGCTAATAAGCATACCCTGAACTGAGAGTAATATATACAGGATGCGCATCCAGCCATGTCCAGCGTTGATATGCATCAGAAGTCGGGTCGCAATGTTATAACTTGAAGTGTTCTATGACGTCGACGCATATGCATATCAGGTTACATGGCTGACTCACTGGATACATCAGTGAGTCACTCGGGGATACGTGTGGACATCAGAGTCACTCGGGGATACGTGTGGACATCACTACAACTGTACGACAGACACTTTACAGTTCAGGTTATGCCAACTGCCATGATTGTATATAGATCGTTCGATCCAATAAGCACGATAAAATGCGTTATTTGCTTAGGTAAGGTATTGATTGATTGAATTTGAAAGCAACAAATTAAGTAATTTTAGAATATTGACACACCTTTCTGGTTATCTTTATAATTTATATTCGTCGGCAGCATGTTCGTTGTCTACGCCATGATTGTGGTGAAGTATTGTGCTTAATAATAAAACCACAAGCTATAGATCATCTACACACACGAAAAGTGTCTCTTTAGTATCAATATTGTATTAACAAAGCAGGCGACTAACAGTCTGTCTCCTCGTTTTATTAATGAATGAGATATACTCGCATCACGAGCGGATGAAATATATATTAGCTGAAAATAGTATTTCGAGACATCTCGCACACGATAATACAACACATATCTGCATGTAGCCTGTTTAGTTGAGGGTCACAGCACTGATACGACATTGAGGACAACACAGATAAATTAAGGACAACATTGATTCTGCATTAAGGACAACATTGATACTACACTAAGGACAACACTGATACTACATCAATAACAACACTGATACTAAATTTAGGACAACACTGATAGTAAATTAATGACAACACTGATACTACATTCAGGACAACACTACACAATCAGATCTGTTTGCCAATCTAGATGGTCTGCGACCAGAATACCCTGCAGCTTGGGTCATCATCTAGGATGGTCTGCCACCTGGTGACGAGGAGTTCGCCATCTTGGATGGTCTGAGACTAGGCTACCAGCAGTTTGTCATCTTGGATGGTCTGAGACGAGTATACGAACACCTTTGTTCATCATCTTGGATTATCTGAGACTAGTTCACGAACACCTTTGTTCATCATCTTGGATTGTCTGAGACTAGGTTAGCAGCACCACTACGTGGTAAGCACAGGCCAGTGGACGAGCCTCACAGCGGTGTGGAGAGTATACATGATGAGATGATTGCCTCTTGCCCCTGATTACAGCCCAGTGTCTTGTCCGACATATCCCAGAGTTTCACAGCTCCCTGGAGGGACATTAGCATCATGTGATGGTCAGTGATGTGACATCAATGTCCACTAGTCTTGTAATGACAGCGGTGTCCAGTACTTGTGTGGTGCTCACTGATGTGACGCTGATGTCCGGCAACGTGGCCATGGCCAGCGGACTGACAACCATGTCCAACCTTGTGACAGAGGACATGCTGTGTGGTCGCTTGCTGACAACAGGACACTGATTGACCTATCAGTGGACAGTAATGACCTGTATCGACCGGAGTTATCCTCGTTATTGTTTAAGCGACCATTCCTACAGGCAACGAGTGTAACCCCCTTCCGTGGAGCTTACCAGAATGGAATCACAAGATCCGTCTAAATCCTGTCTTATTTTAACTTGCTTTGATAACACTCACAACGCCCCATATACATGACATTTTCTGAATGTCAATAGGCATTAGTAAGGTGTAGCTGACACAATCACTCTCTCGGCTAGAGAATTATAATTTCATTATTCCAGAAGCCATGTGGACACTTTCTGGAGGGATGATTGAAATGAACAACTACGGAAATGCGATTATTGTTTTTAGTCCAGCGGCATTAGGCTCGGATTAACCGCACAGTGAAATCGCTGTGAATATAACTTAAATATTCGTGTCTTTCTGTTGCAATCGAGACAAGTATTCTGAGGATATGACACACAGTATTGCTCAACGAACAAGAACATATACAGTGAGTGAGTGAATATGGAGTTTAACGTCGCTGCGGGAATTGTTCACCCATTTCACCCATATACAGTGTACTGGGGTTATAGTTGCCTACTACATAGCTACATTGTCTGTAAATGCGTACACGTTAATATCGTGTTCGTATACTTTAATTAAATTAGATTCTGAGAATCAAATAGTTCATCAATTCCAGGCTTCAGGGATTGTTCTTATTATATAGATGTATTATTGCGTAACCTTTAACTATTGAAATCTGTCAAGTACTTGTAGAGTACTTGCCTAAAGCAGCTTAATACATGTTTTTGAGGAGTATAGATGAAAGCTGCTTAACTCAAGCTTCGAATACAAAAAAAAAATCGATGACTAGTAGCTGAATGTCCTAATTTATAAAAATACGTATACTCTCTATCCATTCTCTCTCTCTCCCCCTCTCTATTTCTCTCCGCCTATCTCTCTCTCAACCTATCTCTTTCTCCCCTCTCTCCGTCTCTCTCTCTCCCTGTCTCCCCTCTCTCATCTCTCCCTCTCCGCCTCTCTCCGTCTCTCTCTCTCTCAACATATCTCTCTCTCCCAGGATCATACGTATAATGTGTACTGTAAACAGCAATAACCCTGAGCTGGATGTAATATATTACCGTCAACATGCCAATATCCTATTTCTGATACATATCTATGCTACCCACCCACTATGCACTTTAATGAACAATTTGATATCCTATTATAAATACTACTACATCCTTCTTATAGTGGTGGCACCGAATTTGATGTAATAGATTACAAGGAATCTTATTCGATTGGTCAGGTCTCATCTGTCACGAGGGGCTGCACCAAGGGAGCTAGTTAGATCTGACGATGCACTAACTGTCCTTACATATAGTGCCATTGGAAGAGATCTGTGCATGCACGTTTAATATGTATAGTTAATTGTTCAAATCTCAAATATGATGTTCGTACAACTGTCAAAACGCTGCCACTATAATGCTGTGAATCTATGTAACTTCATGCATTGCAATTTCTCTGCATTATTTCGGACCCATTAATCCTATGGAGTTAACATCCTAATTAATAATACTACTGTAAGTAAGTATGTGTATATGGACGTACGGTATTAATTGGTAGGTGTTATACTATGGGTGATTCCAAATCAGTAAACCAGTACATGCATCTGGCACAAGAGGTTGAATGGCATTACATACATGTGTGTGCATTGTGTATAACGATACTGATGTAGTAGGTTCCTATACCTTGACTGTTGATGGCATGCACAGCGGTACCTACAAACGTCAACCATTCTGTGTCGTGACCTATATGCATAACTGCTATATAAGGTATCGTCAATGTTAGTTTTACTATATCTGGACATTCGATAAATACGTTTCGTTCTGTTAACGTCATTTGTAATTACTCCACTCCATATAGCGTGTCGTGGTCGGTTCCTAGATATAAATTAGTCTACATTTATACATCTAAAACTGTCACACTGAAAAAGGAAAGTTGATTTACTAGGCAATGTGTACGTTGAATCTAGTTTATTTCCAGGAAGTGCTATATTTATTCCGGAGACTGGTAGGTCACGTGATGACTCCCGTGCGTCCAGAACTGTTGGTACAGGGGAAAAGTTCCAGGGGAGGGTTCCAGGGGATGTTATCCACGGAGAGGATCAGGGGCGGTCCGATCAATGGTCGTCAGATTTCCGGGCATCCTCTGACCTTAGAGGCTATCTACACTTTAATCTATTGATAAAAGGATGAAACATTACCTACAGTTGCTACATGCTCGTAAATCTTGGATCGTCTTCAGACGCACTCCTAGTCAATGTTCAATGGTCGACGGCGATTCATTTTTGAAGAGATTGCTAATATGTATTCCCCGTTTCTCATACAGCATGAGATATGTTCATATTTCCTACCAATGTCAATGTACAATACGGACTTTTTTTTCTTAATTCCTACCACGTTCAGCTCATTGATATAGGCCCTATATATCTATAGTGTTCTTATTTTATTTTCCGCGAGAAATAAACAAAGTGATGCATTTCTGAAATACAAAGAAAAAGACGAAACCAATTTGACTTTTCTTTTAAGTTTTCCCTCCAAAACTGTTGACAGCTTCATTGTTCCAGACACTTTGTTTTGGGCGCGAATCGGGATACACCAGGTGGGTTGTTGGCCACAAAGGGGGCGTCTTACAAATTATAATGTGTGTTAGCTCCATCAAACCTCTCACTTATAGAGACATTGCAATACTTGGGGAGTTTCACCTGTGTCAGCTGCGGGGTCATCTCAAACGAATTTTGGACATTTTAGCAGATGGTCTCTTTGTTCGAAACGCGAAATAAGGAGATTACGTTGATACTGTCTGGCGAATATTGGATGATAATGGTAGTTTAATACTAAAATAATCGATTGAGAAAAGAAAATCCTGTACAAAAGCGACACAAGCCTAATTTAGATATCATCGGGGGAGGGGGGGGGGGGGGGATGTAGAGGGTTCGTGAACAAATATGAATACGAGTGAGGCAAAGATAGACAGATAAAACATGTATGTCCATAAAACACATGTTCATAAAGTACAGATTAGCTATGTAACTATATATATATATACATACAAGTTGTTTGTCTGGCTAGTTGCTAAGGACAGGGAGTCATGAACTGCTCATGTATAGGCATGTGGTCAAACTCAGAATCAGACGAGCTAACTATATGAATAGATTTAATACACATTCTTCATCTCGTTGGCATGAACTCAGAGACGAGAACCATGCCGATTATTAAAGCTTATGCATACCATTAAATAGCGAACTAATAATCCAATAGCTGGATAATGAGAATACTATGTCCTTCCTTCAGAAGATCATTGTCTGTTATACTTATAATAATAATGTCCATGTGAAATTGTATTTGCTATGTAAAAATGAATCGTCACATCTAGACCGTAAATTCGTCAACAATTGGTGTTGTATTCGTGGCAACACATATCCGGTTATACGGTCCCCCATGGGAGAACGGGTGTGTGAAGTTATTCATCTCTCTGTGTCCCATCTGTCGGTCTCTTCTTTTCGTGGACGTCTGCTGGGTCGGCTGCTGCTATTAGCGCGTGCCCTTCCATTGTCACACTGTCGTCTGCCTTTCCTCGAGTGTCGTCTGCTTACAGTTTCGCACCTGCTCTTCCGGGGCGAGGTCAGAGCTTGCTGGTATCAAACTGAGTTCACATCGGTGTCAAGTATGTCAAGCAGAAAACAACACCGGATGCATATTTAATAATTACAACTTTAGCGTGGTTCCCCTCACGGTGTGGACAGCATGTCCTACTGTTAGGTGATTGTCCGCTCCGACAGAACACGGAATCTCGCCCGATTGATTCCGATTGAAATGCATGACACTTACATCCTGCTAATCCTTGTGTAATATGTAGTTCTACGCCTGTACGATTTGTCTATGAATGAACAATTATGGGAAATGACGGTATAAGAATATGGAGCGAGACGGATGACAGTCTCCAATAGACATTGCGCATGATAATGTGACTGCATGTCCACTACGATAATGTGAACATGTCTATGAATATGAACATAAGAGTAGATTGTTATTGTCATCTCATGGTGAGAACACAATAAATGTTAAGATAGGTTACGCTTAGTCTGTGTCACATCTTGTTCTCACCTAAATACTGTACTCCTATTCAAAATATCCCACTAGATCAGTTAAGCAAGTCTAGATTACTGGAGAACCAGAGGATACATACTTTCAATGTCTCCTTTCATATAAATATATTATCAATCAATATAATTTATATTTAAACTATTTACTTTCATCCTCTGAGGCTGTTGATAGCCTAGGCTGTATACGCTTGCAATGTGTAGACCTATTTGATAATGATCTCAGTGCATTCAACATAGTATCATCACACATTTCAATACAAATATGTATCCGTATCTTTATACACTATCCCAGCGTCTGAGTAGACACCTCATGCGTGGAGGTGGACATATCACGGTGACATGAAGCTATACTTTTTATGTATGTGTATTGTTTGCTAAATATACATAGTATTCACTGAGATGCGTGTAATATACGCTAGTGTAAGGCCCACACATAAATTGTCCTCTAGTAATAATTTGAGACGGTTCCTTTTGGTGGTAGATACAATTATATCCGGATGTCATGCAATGGGTGCGTGAAATGCTATGTTGTCCCGATTGTTGACAATAGTAAATGTATCAATATATCTCATTCTAAACACATATGCACGTATATCGGTGCAATTATGACTGAAGACAAACGCCTTCCAGTTGTGTTATTCACGATCTTCAGTGATAAGATAAGGTATACGGTATGAGTATTGGCATTTTCCGGTTTATTAATGAGCCACGAGTTGGCCTCCGGGCACGTGTTCTTTAATAGTGTACAACACGCTGAGATCTAAACTCCGGAAAACTCAAAGCGCTGTGCCGAATTCGCATAACAATACAGATCCGTATACGGATGACCTGTTACAAGCAATTCTCAACTAACGTAGTCAAGAGTTACCGTCGCTTTACAAATGATCACATAAAAAAGAAGGGCGCACAACTTGTCTAAGGATAACCTCTTTCTCTAGTATCACAGGCAGATGGTTAGCGCGCAGTTCTGGCGGCACGTGCCTAGGGGTTGTCACAAATGGTTTTAATAGGATATTAAAGAAAGGATAATTGTACCTAACCACATTAAAATTATATATTTCTAAGGTAAGGGCTTAGTCTACAAAGCTAGTTTATCGATGTCAGTTTAGTTCGGCTTTTATCCTCTGGTGTAGGCCTATATTATGTTATGTTCACAATTTAGTCACGGCACTCCAGTTCGGTAAAATTATTGTCGAAATATGAAGTCACTACAACTCTACGATTGCTTCAACTACTGGAATTCAATGGTTTAGAATTAACCCTCTGACCCTCTAACATCCTAGAATAATGATTACGCTTGAAAAATATCTTCCTCTAATAGTGCCCCCTTAGGACGACTTCAGAACATGAATACAACACGTTTGTGAAACAGGACCCTGATGAATACCCCGGCAGCTGGATCTCAATGCGCATGTCTGGCGGTCCCTTTGATCGATACAGGCATTTCTTAATGTATAATTAAGAAACCTCTGGATTAAAAGAGCTAGATGGCCTAATTTGTATTCGAAAACTAATATTCCGACGATGCGCGCAATTCCTCTACGGGACGCGCACATGAACACCTGTCTACTTGGCGCCTATTTCTACCCGCCAATTTCTACCGTGTCGTGAATTAGTTTTGTTTGGCGCTACTCCAACATAATTTCACAGTAGCGAAGTAAACCAATTATAGGACCTTTGTATGAATGTTAAAATTAGACACCGGAAGTGGAACGGCGATACTGTTAATCTAAAATGGGTCTGATCACCTCCATTCATTCATTCATTCATATACACATACACACATGCCCTCATTCATGAAGAGTTTACAATTAATACATATTTAAAAGACAAATATAACAAATATTGTAAACTATGTTCAGTTACACAGACGGACACTAATAAAAACCACCCCTAGATATACGGATGGGGCCACCCAGTCACATATACAGATATAAATACACGTCAATGAAGCGTGCACTACTAAAACACCAGTGGACATTTACTCCACACTTCTCGCTTGCTATGGTCTCCCTACACTTGAAATGTGAACAGATATCCGGCCACCCGCCTTCCATTGTACAGTGGTTCAGATTCCTTTAGACGGGTGGCCAGTGTACAGACAGTGAGATACCGACATACGGGTGGCTTTCAGCTGCCTATGTCTTGACAAAGCCAGGGAAGGAGATAGTGAGCCACGTGACCTGCACGCGCCATACCGCGCCAGGTGGGAGCTTCACTAACGGTATTCACTTGGAGTTGTCTCTTTTGTGTTCCGGTGTCGGAGGTCGCGATGCATGGCGGGAAATAGCCCTGTAAAGATTAAAGAGAACTATCAGGGCAGAGGCCTATACTTTAAAGCTATTGTAGGATTATAAGTGGATATTTCTACCCGCAGATGCTAGGAAAGCAACACCTGCCATAAAGTTCACTTTAACAAGTTAAACCTTCTCGAAACTACGCGCAGATTCCGAACAAAGTACACCCAATTCTAGTTACATTATCAGCCATACAGTACATGGGCTGTGATACATAAACACAAGATTAATAAACACAGCGTTGAAGTGCCTGTGGTTGTGCATATAGTTAACTGATTATGTCGTAGTTGATAGTAACAAATAACGACGGACTAAACATTAACCACTGAGAATAAAAACAACACATCGAATACCTGTGTATATCCCACACATTCACTTCAAGAACCGCCATCAAAACAAGTTCAGTTCAGGTATGAGTTTTAGTGAATCTGATGTATGTGTTTACTTCATGTGCACACTGCAAGAAACATTATTATAGAGAATGCAAAATGTAAAAAAAACAAACAATTGCGGTGAAGTAACTCGTGAGGTTTGAATATACGACTAGTTATAGACGTGGATGAAATACAATGTGAATAGTACACTGCGCAATGTCATACTATTCCTGTAGCTTACACTATTGTATAACTTAGCACCTTGCCGTGACATCCTTATTAGAACTTGGCATATGCTAGTAAAACAAT
>JAUTBV010152339.1:0-10555 GCA_032361325.1 Lepetodrilus fucensis | reverse complement strand
CAGAAGGATTGCAGTGAAGATTTGTCAAACACACAGCGGTGGAAAGCTTTTTGGAAGTACAAACATGATTTTATGTAAGTCAAGTGAATGTACTTTGCAGTTATAGCTAAGAACTAGTCCAACACAACCATAACTCTCTGTAATATTATGCATTTAAGATATATGCATCTTTTATTAGCGCATCAATTTCATTAATACGAGATGCACAATGAACAATTAAATAATTAACCAGCCATCGTGATAAAGGTGTACACCAATGTTTGAGAACAATATAAATATTATTTAATATTTTGCTAATATATTATATTATCTATTGCTATAATACTATATAGTTAGAGGCATCATATCACATAATTATATATATATATTTATGGTTGTTTTGGACTGCTAGTTCTTACCTACAACTGCAAAGTACATTCACCTGACATACATATGCATACACTCATGTTTATACTTCCAAAAACATTTCCACCGCTGTATGATATTATAGATAACATTCCGCTGCAACACCACGATAGTTTGAATGTGTCTGTGTATTAACCAGCGGTCGTCAACTTAATTATTTAGTATAAGGGACATAACTGATTTCAAGCGGTACGACTCCAATTTATTACGATCCGTTTATTAATATAAAATAGTAGTATTTTGATAACTATCGAGTGTTGAGGAACAAGTACATCAGTACATTTTTGGGTGGATAAATCAAGCGTAAGTAGTCACAGATCGAAATTTGTTTGTCCAATATATAGGTCACCCATCTGTGATAGTATGCCTTTAATTTCACCAAATTTTCTGGTTAACTTTCTGCAAGACGATACTGATAATGTTCCCTCTTTTTCTAATAAGAAGGACTGCTAAAATATGTCAGTCATTATTACAGCAAGCAGAAGGCCATCTTGCCTAGTCCACGTGACCTAACTCCGATTCCTACGTATGGCCCCTGGCTTGGCTTCATAGCCCACATTTTCCGGGCACATTGAGATCAAAGATCTGCTGTCGGTATATGCAATCCAATCAGATTCGCCCTAAGCTCCGCCTCACAACAACAGATATTTCGCGAGTCTCGTCGTCACCTCATATACGTTGGTACTGTCACTGGTTCCATACACGGATGTCATATCAAAACAAGAACCTTTTCCCTTGAATGGCTACACAGTCTTGTATCTGATTAGGGCCTATCTGTTTGACATTCAATCCCAATCTTAGTTCAGTCTCATTAAAATGAGATCCGAAACTAACGCTCAAACAGATTTTGGACGTTTTGACAACGTTTAAACAAGGGTAGAAAACCTATTACTCTGCCGCCAGAGTGTAAATTTGCCTGACGTATTTAGGTGAGGAATGATGGGAAGGGCTATAATGTAGTAAGTGAAGCTCGAAATTGTACCCTTCCCTAGGGGAGATGTGTAATTTATTATGCCTTTAATATAAACGACCTGCAATTTATATCAACGTAGAACTGTAACGATATTTACTGTTATTTAAAATAATGTTACTGGAAAGATATATTAAGAGAAAAAAACATTCTGTAAATTAATTAATGGTCCCTATGTCAAATTATTTCTAGACATAGATTTCATTTTGAGATCTTCAATATTGCAAATAAAGAAATGGTCGATAATTTTCATCACAGTAAAGACATTTAATATAAATTACGCTCCAATTTATCTTTTGAGAATGACTCGTACAGTAAAAGCACGAATACAGAGCCAATGCCTATATATAGTAAAAGCACGAATACATGGCCAATGCCTATATAGTAAAAGCACGAATACATGGCCAGTGTATATAGTAAAAGCACGAATACATTGCCAATGCCTATATATAGTAAAAGCACAAATACATGGCCAATGCCTATATAGTAAAAGCACGAATACAGAGCCAATGCCTATATATAGTAAAAGACGAATACATGGCCAATGCCTATATAGTAAAAGCACGAATACATGGCCAGTGTATATAGTAAAAGCACGAATACATGACCAATGCCTATATAGTAAAACCCCGAATACATGGCCAATGCCTATCGGTATCAGCATTATGAGTATGAGACGAGAACACATCTTGTGTTGGGTTGGGTCTTGTGTTCCAATGTGAATATGTCAATATACTTATCAAAGTAGGCTACTGGACGATGTCAGTGGCTAATCTGCAGGGTTTTAGCTACACGACCCCGCATAGAACAGCTGGGTACCCGTTCACATAGCTGCAGAACTGTAGCTAGACGATGCCCCGTTTAATATTATATAGGGTGCCAGAATAGATAGCAAAATAGTAAACGGGGCATCTTATAGCTACAGTTCTGCAGCTACCTTTCACAAAGCTCTAGCTGTTATCCGCCATAACACTCTCTTTTCCGATAGCTAATACATTGGTTAAGAGAGTGCTATGGTCTCTTAGCTGATAAGAGAGCGTTGTGAAAGGATACCCAGGAATATAGTCCTATATTAACGCAGAGATAAATTAAGCCTGAAGAGGTAAGCGTCGTAAAATATCATGAATCTACGTTGTTGGAAGTGCCCACGTCTGTACTATATAGCAAAGCGACCTTGTCAGAAATACTGCATCCTCACTCGTCTCAAGTTCAACAGGACACTAAAAGTCCAGTTGAACTATACGGTAACTTACAACATATGTATGCAATACGTCAGATTAATTCTCTACGGCAACTGATTTAAGAACCGGTGTCCTCGCGCTTTCCTCGATCTAAGGTGTGAAGGCATTTCCACTTTCCCGATATTCCGGTATTCTTTATTTTTGGTATGTGTTGTTATAGTATAGTATCACTGTCTTATAGCCTGTACGGTCGTAATAGTATGGTCCCCTGTAAAACATCGTCGCAAATGGGTGAAAGATTCCCGCAGCGACGTTAAACTCTATATTCACTCACACTCACTCACCCCGTAAAACGTATGATCATATCAAAATGGCGGACAGTTTGACACAACAATCGGGAGGTAGCAAAGAATTGTAAGCATATGCAGTTATCATACTTCCTATGAACAGAACTCTAGCGATTAGTGTTTCCGAGATGTTCAGTTACCCACTGATGTTACATATCGAAGCGACACAGACTGCAAAATAGACATATTTGTCTGTATTAGACTTAATTTGTACGTTAACCCACCTGTTAAAATGTGCTTTGTAAGATACTAATTGTATTTGTGCATTGTCATCAGAAACATGTTATATTTGAGTAGTTATAAGCATTTTTAGATACGATGGAGCATTGTAGAGTGTACAGTATGGTATCACGTATGTGTACGGTACGGTCACTTATGTTATGAATATGTTATGGTCATTCTGTTCATGTTTTATTTAATGATTTATAACTTTGCTGCTACAATTGACCATGCTGTGGTATGCCACCAAAGCTCTGAACTGAAGTTGAGAATGGCCACACTAAATCCTACCTCTTGAAAACATGGCTACATAACTCAAAATTTTAAGTGTGTTCCTGAAAAATACACGTGTCACCGAAGCCACTGAGGATGCTGGAAAGCTTTCTATTAAGATGTGTGATCTTTCAGATCGTTTGCGTGCGTAGGCATAGTATATTGGTTCATACCGTACAGAGCGAGATTACCATACCATACACAGACTGCCAAATGTTGGAGACCTTAATTACCAGTTAGTTCCATATGTTGTGAATCGCAAATGTCGACACATGATGAGTGAATAGAAAATGAATCTCTAGGTTTAGGACACGACATGTAACATCAGTGGATAACTGAACATATCGGAAACAGAGTTCTGTTCATAGGAAGTATGATAACTGCATATGCTTACAATTCTTTACTACCTCCTGATTGTTACTATTACGACCGTACAGGCTACAAGACAGTGAGTATAGGCCTACTATAGATTGGTAGGCCTATCTGTATGTTGTGGAAGCAAGCCATTATTTTGGCAGCATCACTAAGAACTGCTTTGCAGTCCCAAGTTTGGAGACGTTTTGAGGCTCCGTTTTGAGGGTCTGTACGTTTTCACATGACATTTTTGTGGTTTGACTTGAGAAGTCCATATGGAACCACGAAGAGTGACCAAATTGGTTACTTTTTAAAAATGTTTACATGTTTTATATCACAAAATTAACATAAAAAATTCATATTTTATAAATAAAGGGAACGTAGCACTAATTATCTTGTATTTGATGAATCAACTGATCTATGAAATAATGTCCCCCTTGCATGATATATATGAAGCAAAAACATACGACCATAATAACATCGTTGGTGGTTGTCGATTCAAATTAATTCTCGTTTTTATTTCAATTTCTTCTATCTAGAACGATGTACAAGTAGTTAACTCCTTTAACCCTCTCCATGCTGGAGGCAACCAAGGATGCCTTAAAGAGCAGTGCCTGTGTCTAATCCAGCAGGGAGAGTGTTAATGAGGTGTAATTATCTCTTAATCTTTTTAATATTGTTTTAATTGGTGTTTATAGAGTCGCTTTCTAGACTATTTCACCAATATCACAACTTTTGGGCAGGAGGAAACCCTATTGTTTGTGCATGTTCTTATTTTCTACGGAATGCCCAGTGGAGGGAATTTGCAGAACATCTAGTTTTTCGCGATGTTATGATTTAAAGGCTTATTGGAATTCAAATACATACGATAAACTAGTTTGACGTTGGTCAGGATCGAACTCGAAAGTTTCATTCTTGAGTCCTGCGCTCTACCAAATGAGCTAATGCCCCCTTATACTCAGGATGGTGACCTTTGGGCTTCCCTTACGTAACCATAAAAATGGCCAGGTCAACATTGGAGGCTCAAAGGAAGCCAAATGGTTGCCTAGGTTGTTCAAAGGTGGTACACAGGATGTTCAGACATTGCCATGGACGCTATAGTCGTCGCAAAATTTTGAACATGTTCAAAACAGTCGCACAAAGGTTGCCGAGGGGGTTGGTTGCTCAAATGTGGCAGAAGGGAGGCACAAGCATTGCCGCGGTTGCAGAATGGATGCACAATGGTCAGCCAACGGTTGCCACGCAATAGAGGGCTGGTTGTTAGTTGGTGTTGGTCGCCGATGATGGCACAGAGAAGGCTCAATGGTTGCCCAAACATTGTTCGGATGTTGCCTTTAATAATCGTGTTGGTTGCCGTAGGTTGCACAGTGGAAGCACAGGGGAGGCAGTCAAGTGACTCAGTCAGTGGACGCACAGGTCACTCGTAGCTCGACATGAAAATGCCCGAACATTGCAGTATTGGTGGTTCAAGGGAGGCACAAGGTTCGCTGGAGCAGTTACATAGCAACAGGATTTTCTGGGTTTAGGTGACGAATGAGTGTCCTGGCCATTTGTTGGTCACTCATCGGTGGTACAAAGGTCGCCATCCTGTGTAATGGGGGCATAACCAAACGATTCTGCCAGGCATACACTGGCGAGCAAGTCATTGCTGCTCATGCATCTGCGAAGCAAAGTGAAGGATGACAAACTAGACTTACATAGTCTCCAATCCAATATATTATTCAGAAAAATATATAAATATGTACAAAAAATTGTTCACCTTTACGTTATTAATAAAAGTCCATGATTAAAGGCAGACAATTACAGTTTGTTGATCATATGGCATGGTCAACATACTTTACCTGAAAGTATGTACATTTGATTTGTCTACACAAGTAAACTGATGAGCAAAAGAAACTAAGCATCACCTTTATCTAGCAGTAAAGTAAAAACTATACCACTAATATCAGTTATTCAAAGTGTATTTAACTAATTGCATTTGTGGACCAACATGACAAAATGATGCACGATTAATTCAGGATCTGACTAAGTTACATTCGGATAAAGACATGTGGGGTCAAAAAGTTGTTTTTCACATGAAATGGTCATGGTAGGTTCTTGATTCAACTACAGTCCTATCACACAAATTAACAACATATTGTTTTAATATCTCGTGTATCCTCCTGGGGCATCAATACAGGGAACTACCTGGCGTCTCATGGATGACGTTAGTCTTCTGAGGATGTCAGCGGGGATTTGTCCAAGTTTCATGCAAGACTTGCTCAAGCCTGTATAATGTGTTAGGATGCCGAGGTATTTGTCGGAGTTATCTGCCCATGTGGTCCCAGAGATGCTCTATGGGTGGCATGTCCGGAGAGCTGGCAGGACACAGCTTCCACTGACGTAACGTCCTAACTATTGGCGTCTTGCCTGACAATGTCGGCGCGTCAAGGTCATTCACTGAAATGGTCTATAGGCCTAAATTCCATATTTTTCGCATGTCCCACTGGTTTTCAATATTTTAGTTTTTTGTGTTTGCATATATGGAAACAAACAAACAAGACCGTATTCACTAGAACGTCACTAGCATGTACTAGCACCTCTCATTGCATACGTGTCCCATCCCAAGTCCGACATGAACTCTGGTACTGCTGCCTGGTCTATGTACAGCTGGCAGTTGTCGCCGGTGGCAGCGTCGTGGTTGTAGTTGTAGTAGCGGCAGGCGGGGCTGTCCAGACACAGGACACCGCAGGACAACGCTGTCTCTGTGCGAGTCTGCTCCACCTGACCGGACAGTCTCTTGTTCTCGGCAGTCAAACACACACCGGACTGGCGGGACTTTCCTGCAGAAAATGATTTTCTAAAATAATCCACTACGGTATGTTGTATACTGTTGTATACTGTTGTATACTGTGTACAGGATACCATTTGTGGTGAAATGATGAATTATTTGATTAAACTATAGCATAGCATGTCCAAATATTGTACATAAGAAGAAGAAAACAAAAGAAAACCTGAAAACAATCTTAAATAAATGCACATTCCTGTTTTCCATCAAAGAACCATTTCTGCTATCTACCAATGAAGTACCGGTATTCCTGATCCTACTATCTACCAAGGAGCCATTTCTGCTATTTACTAAGAAAACATTTCTATATTTTAAGGAAGGATTTTTTCTAAGGAATCATTCCTGCTCTCTACATTTCTCTTACATGTCCATGTATCTAGCTATACAAAGGAACCCTTCCTAATCTCTACCAATAAGTTATTTCTACTGCATGTATCTACTACAATATGTAAACCATTCCTATCTCCTTCCAACAAGAAAATATAATTTAATTTGTAGTTTGAATTATTGTAAACAATTTAAATGATTAACCTTCTCCCTGCTGAATGGTGCGATTATGCAAGTGTTTTGGATATATATATATATATGTCCGCAGCAGTCAGGAAGTTAAAGCGACTCGTACACATAGGGGATTTTACCTATGCCCATTATTACCATTGGTCATATGTAGGGCAATATTTGCAAGAATCTGAGCTTTCAGGGATGAAAACGCACGTTAACCCATCGAAATATACGTTGTTTTACTTGGCGAATGTAAACAATCGGATTGGCCAGGCCTTCTCATCACGAGTTTTTCTGCACGGATTGCACGGGTTTCTCGCACATGCTGTAACATGGATGAAGTCACATTGCATCGTCCTGTTCACCTAATAGGCTATGTAAATAAATGACTTAAAATGACCATGAGCTATGGGGTGCAGGATCATCAGCTCTATATGTTTGATTTTGGTGTATGAGTCACTTTAAAGTACAAAATATGGTTGTAAATAAAATGGTAAATGAATTAAGGATGGAAAAACAAATAAATCATTTCTTTTGTTTTAAATTTTTGAGAAAAAGATTAGTCTGTTAAAATAATTATCGTAGTTAGAAAAATATGATTTGAAAAAGAAAAATGATCATGTTCGTATCTGTATGGTCAGATGTAAAAGAATATTTTGTTTGTGATTAATTTAGGTTTTTGAACTATTAGAGGGTTCAAATTATTAGGACAATTATGGTATTACTCTGTACCACGTACCAGTGAAGACACACTGCGTGGTGACCTCCGACCACTCATTCTGCGCTATGCAAAACGAGTTGACCTCCACTGATCCGTCTTGGAACGCATGGTCTGGTCTACAGGTGTACCGCACCAGCACGGCACTCAGGTATTCCTCAACTGCCCCGGGAATGTACCGAGCCGCAGAACACTCATAGACTGGGAAGAAAACAAAATTGTAATTTATTCAATATTTTCTACAAACTATTTTTAATGATAAAGGATATAAGATCATTTACTGTCATGATTTGATTTTATATAAGTAAATATATATATTATAGTTCGACCCGATGAGTGGTGTTAAAACCAACCTTGAATAGATTATACTGTGAAGATGAATAAACATTTTAATGAGATGCAATGAATACCATATAAATGAATAAACGAATAAAGAATATTAAAAAAAATTCATGTAGATCGAAACAGATAAATAAAAACAAATAGATAAGATAGATAAATAAATAAAATAAATAAAATCATACATCAAATCAAATCAAATCAAAATAAATAAACTAGTAAAAAATAATAACAGTAAAATAACCAAAATAAACCAAAATAAAATCAATAAACTATTAAAACTAAAATAAAATAAAAAGATAAACTAAACTAAACTTAAAAAAAAAAAGAGTAAAATCTTTTTAAAAACCCCATTAAAATAAATAAATACAAAATCAACATTAAAATAAGTAAAAATAAATATGAATAGATGTTCTGTCCACGCACATATACAAGCTGCAGGAAGCGCGGGCCACGTCCCATCCGTATCACACGACACGTTCACACTTGTGGTGTTGTCAGGGAAGTGTGAGCTGATGACACATGTGTAGATGACGACATCACTGTAGAGGGCGCTGTTCACGTTGACAGTGGCGTTGTCTACGCTGGGCAGTTGTGCACACTGGATGGCTGGAACACACAATGAGTGATTGTGCTTAGTCATTCTGTACGATTCTCTCCTTGTTCATGTTACCATGCAGGGGTAGAAATAAGTGTACATTTCCAGATAGCCAGAAGTGCACTCTATTCTGGAAACTAGAGTGCCCTCTTAACCATCTAAGGGCACTTAATTTTAATGAAAATTTAAAATTGTAATAAAAATAAAATGCTCAACCTTTTCTAAGTGCCGTCAAGCTGATTCTTGCAAAGGGGAATCTTTCTTGGTAATAATTAAAACAGAAAAAACCCACATTATGTATACCTCAATTGAGGTGTGTGTGAGTGTGATTATGTATATTTATGCGTTATAAACTTTGATTTGTCTATACAGACTCTGACTACCGGTATTGAAAATTAAGAGGGCCAAATGGGCACGCCAGAAATGAAGTTAGCATGCCTGACAATGATTTTAAGTGCCTTTCTCCCATGGGCAGGTGTTATTTCTATCCCTGCCATGCTATTACATTAGGCTCAACCATGTTCCATCAATTGGCAAACATGAACACAGGTTTCTAACATGGCCTGTATTCATGACTCGGCCAACCCTTGAGTGATTACCAAAAACACCTCGTGTTTCACCCGAGAGGTCAGGAAAGGTCAGGAGTATACTCCCCACTTCGTAGAGAGCAAACACTCGAGTGACAGCTGCAAGCCAGCGAATGAAAGTATGGGTACATTATTATTTAAAAAAAATATATATATATATTCATCTTTTTCAACATGTTGACAATATATTCTGGGTGAGAAAGAAATTCAGTTAAAAAAATGGGTAAATTTATTATTTTAATATTTTTGACAAATTGCATGTGACAATCAGTGATTATTCCTGGGCTGTGTTCAGGACACCATATTGTTCTCTACAAAGTGCTACATAGGGCTACAGTAGTCAACACTGGTAGTACTATGTAGCACTACATTTTACTTCAACTTTTGAGCCCGTAGTGTTTGGTAGGAAATAGTAGGAAAACCAAAAGCATGCATGGACTGCATGGACTGCATGGACTGCATGGACTGCATGAACCGATTTCCTGCTATTTTCCTATGAAATCATTAATCCAGCCACTACGTACATTGTAGAAAAGTAGCGTAGTGTAATGTAGAAAGTTGTATTGTGTCCTGAATGCAGCCCTGCTGTTCAATTGAAGTACTCATTGTGCATGCTCCATGACCTAACACTTCCGCGACTAGTTGATGAACATGTCTCGTGTGAACATTTCAAGCGATGGTAAACAGGATAACTCACGAGGACACTCTGGAGGAGGAGGTTGCCACGTCTTATCGTCTTGACACTCAGAGGTCCCAGTGACCTCTTCTCCGGGGGTCACGTACCCAGGGTTACAGGTCAGACTAACCGTAGTTCTGTACTCTGTGTCACTTGTGTTTAGTGTGACGTGATGACCAGCCAAAGAAGGGCAGTGTTTGACTGGAAATGACAGGACAAGGTCAAAGTTTAGGTCGATGTAAGTTCAGGTGAAAGTCAAAGTTTAGGCAGTCAAAATTAGGGTCAAAGTTTAGGTGAAGGTCAAAGTTTAGTTGTAAGGTTAAAATTTAGATCAACATAAGATCAGGTGAAGGTCAAAGTTTAGGTCACAGTCAAGGTTTAGGTCAAGGTCACTTACCCCGTATATCAATTGTCAGTAATAGGGCACTGGGCTTATACCAGACGAAGACCCAAACTTGTTCCCGATGTTAAGAAGAAAACCGGAGCATTCATTTAAAAAATCATCATATTGACTTCAAAGTTATTAACTAAATAAGCAATGAAGACAATAAAGAAATATA
>JAUTBV010152328.1:0-10556 GCA_032361325.1 Lepetodrilus fucensis | reverse complement strand
AAAGCTTTTTGAAAGTACAAACATGATTTTATGTATGTCAAGTGAATGTACTTTGCAGTTATAGCTAAGAACTAGTCAAAACAACCATAAATATCTGTGATAGTATTCCTTTAACTTGGTTTCTGCATTTGCCTGGATTGAATACATAGAGGATATTCAGGAGCCAAACTTTGAAAGTTGTACAGACTTGCTCTGGCACGAGTGAAACCTGATATGGACACGAGTTTAAACACGAAGGTCCATGTGGCATACCGCGATCATGAAACATCGTCATATCGCGTGACGTAAGGTGCGTAGTAATGAAAATATAGTTATGCTTCGCTGTGTTTGATATGCAACCGTGGTGTACGACATCGCTTCAATTTGCCTTGCTGGAATGTTGGCGCCACCTGATGATAACGTTAGGGAGGAGATAATTACACTATGCCCCTGTCATCGCTAGTGATGTTTCGATTTGAACCCCTACTCTAATAAAAATCGATGACCGCAGAAAGAAAGTACGAAATGTGGAACTGTTACGTAACTTCGAGTAGATCTCGGCAGGTTACAAAACTTGACGAAAAAAATGTGTATGCACAAACAGTCAATATGTAGCAAAATCCAGTAAATATACGACACTACACATCATATGACGACAAAACACAGTACAGTTATAATTATAGGACACAGCAAATGTATTGCAAAACACAACCCACGGACTGCTGACATACAGTGGGCCACTACGTGTACACATATATTGATAATCTTTCAGACGACGTCATAAATTTCAATGGAATAGATCGTCATATATAAGCAAAATGCACTCGAAGTAAGAATTGTAATCTAATCTACACAGTCGAATTCCGGCACAACTTACATTGTGGGTAATAAAACAACTTCATGTGTCATAATAAAACACAATTATCTTCGTATTATAATTCAACTACTTAAGATAATAGAATCCTATTCATACAATCAGGGATCATATCATGGCAAATCTAGCGTCAACGTTGTTGAGATAAATAACAAATAGTTCACGTCATTCTGACGTTTTACTTATCTCCACTTTGCACCACACTATTAATACACAACATTCATTTATTATTTTGATGTGGTATTTTTTTACGAATATTACAGTAGATATGCATGTTGTATGCGTACTATTTAATACCGTTATATACTTAATAGAAGTCAATGGCAGAGTGAAAGAATAAACGTAACTATCTGTGTTTAATAGTCTTATTTTGAAATATTGTTAGTCAAGGGACTCTAATGTATTCGTGGACAACAACTGCGTGTACACTGCGTCTGATTTCGCATCATTAACATGTTATATTCCTACGCCTGGCCTCATCACACACAGATCCTGCGCATTCCGCGGAACCTGCCTTCAAGTCATAGTTCCCCTCATAGACAGACATGCATTTATCTGTTGAATGTACGAATCATCTACGTGACTCTCCTAGTAAAGGTGTACGAATGGTTTAAACATATTTTATTGGAGATGAAATGGATAGGTTACGAGTTATTACAACTTAGGTGAAAACCGCTCCAAGAGAAGGGAAAGAAAAGATGGAGTGAGAAGAAATAAATAATATGAATGATACATGTACATATATATTTACGAATGTACGACTCATCTACGTGACACTCCTAGTAAAGGTGTATGACGGATATCTCTATCTCTGTGTTACTGACACGGCCACAAGCGCCTAGAAGTCTTTTCACAGCACAGGCTCCATGGAGAGGCAGATTCCATAAATTATGAAAGTTCATGAAAGTTCACCTCTGACGCCACTAAGGGTTAGCTACTGAGGTGTAAAATATTGGAACTGTACATCGTATGATATATTCATGGCAGACGTTCAATTCGCGAATAGGCATCTGTCTTGTCAGAAACATCTCGCACAATCTGCAATACATTGATATATAGAGTTATGCAAGACAAAATACGCATAAGAAACTGAAAAGATACGATCTGTGCATGCTTATTCATGTTCTAGTTGTCGTTCTAAAATCTGACAGTACATGTTATAATTACCCCCGTGGAGGCTACAGGAAGTTTGGCATACTGCACTGTGTGCTACTCTTCACGCCAAGTTACAGTTCCCTCAAGACATTAGATTTGATGGTTTTCCTATAATACCTGATTATATCTACTCATTTACATTTTCTCTATTAAAACCTTTACGTCATAAAATCATAAACATTTCTAGTTTTATATCGAATGAATATTCAAGAAAATCAATTCTGCTGTCGTAAACTCAAGCCTACGCCATAAATACAGCACGTTCTGATATTACTTTGAGATGGTATCAATGGGTGTATGGAGAGCAGTGACGTACGATAACCAGGAGCGAATTCAGAATACAAAGTGATTTTATTTACACCCTTGTGAAGTTTACTCACACATTTAATCAATGCTGTATTTGTCTGTTGTGTCAACATCTGATTGAACCGACTTCGTAGCAAGACTCAATCCTTCAAGGTCGTTGCTTGAAGGAACTATTGGCAATAAATATGTCAAATCTACAGTCCCAATGAATTATAGAATAAGTTTAGATGGCGGTTGCTTTCAACACAAAGGCTGGGAATAGTCGGTTAAAATGATACCATCAATTATTCAGTCTGGCCCTGTTATAGTGCGTTGTATCGCAGGGAAATTGATTGTCATACATAAGTACATTCTGACTATCAACAATGTGGTAAATTAAAGCCTCTTCATAATTAATAAGGAACATTCTACTATGTCCAATATAAGGACAATACCCAGTTTATAATGTAGTGGTTTATAACCTATATGCTCATAGATATCCTACACCATTGGAGGGACTCTGCGAACAACTTTCTGTACTGACGAACCAAAGATTTCCATTGCACCGAAAGCATTCAGACATAGCTTCTTATGCTGACCTCATCGCGTGACCTAACCTTTGTCTAACATCGATGTTAATAAGTTCCATAAGATTGTCTTGCATGCTGCCTTTTACCATTTAAAATAATACTATCCTGGTATATGGTATTTCAAAGGCAATACTAAAACACGTGAAACATGTAATTCCTAGAATATCTAGAGAAGAATCATTAGATTTATTCTCAAGAATTCAAGTATATTTATAATAGGAGCATGATTGCATTTCGGATATTAAGTGTATTTTGTAAATCTTCTTTTCCCCCGAACCAATATACTTGAGATAATGTATCACCTGCACATTTTCAATGGCCTAATCGGCGTCAACCTGACCATCACAGTAAAACACCGTGAAATTGAGTGTCAAACACGTGCAACTTCAATGGCGTAGATATCAACAAACAGGAAGTTACGACTTGACTTAAGTACACACTGCGAGCTTTCAGTCGTCTGCGGTAAAACATAGCACGCTGGGTGAGACGCACAACTAGTTTATAGCAACTGCACTTTTGATGCTCTGCTTATTTACAGGAAACAATTCGGAACAAATATCTGCGTACTTATTTAGCTGTCGGAGTAATCGCCCGGCTCGTGATATACGACTGTGCTCAGCACGTGCATTCTGTGTGCGTTCATCATGCAGACTCGTGTTAATATCTCCTAAAACCTTGTAATTTCCTGCTTGCATGTAAAATCTGATTTCTGGCGTCCAGCAAATTGCGCCTCTGATCATCCCGCAGAAGACGTAACCGTGGCCGGGTCTAAATTGCAGTCATAATGATGGCTTGTACAGCACCGCTCGCCTCGTCAGTCGCATTATGATTACACGTGATTCCAGCCTGACTGGAAACATGTGCATTGGTGTGCACTGGGCTTAATATTGCGTTACGTTATCTGATGTGCTCGTGGTGGTTGAGAACTGACTGGCACAATCATTGAGGATGTCCGTATCACGGCGTGAAATCACAGACGTAGCCACAGGGTGGAACTATATGGCTTACATATGCGTAATAATAGGTGTGTTGTACATAGATGGAGCCATGCTTACCTCATGTTTGTGTAGTCCGCATTATGAACCCCATCAACAAAACAATGCGCTAGTAATTGTATTTGATGACTAGCCACGCCATCAGTAATGTAGACCAAGAACACTGTCTTGTAGCCTGTACGGTCGTAATCGTATGGTCCCCGTATACAGAGTATGGTCATAACCAAATAGCGGATGAGGATCCACAGATGTCCGAAGATGCAGACTATTTGCATAATTTGGAAGCATGTGCAGTTATCACCTTTGCGTGACAAGAACTCTAGCGAGCAATGTTTCCGAGTGTCGAATGATCTACTGACGTTATATGTCGTATACACTAAACGTATACAGTACTGGTAGAGATTAATGTTCTCTTCACTCACCATGTTTCGACATTTGCGGATGAAATCGAAGCGATACGGAACGCAAAAATCGTTGTTTTGGTTACTTTCATTCTCTATTTCCGCACATGGGATGATATAGACAGCTATCTTATTGTAATGGTTATATGCGATTCACAGTATTATGCTGTACCGTATACCACTTACAGATGACAAGTTAGTGTGATATCTGACATAAATGGGGTATGCGTACTAACCTTAATTGTTTTCAGTACGTACTATTTACGGGAGATTAGACAGCCAACTGTGCATAAACCGTTCTCTGCCTCCGTATCAATACAACTAAACACTGATCTATTAGAGGAAAGTGTCGGTATATGGGACAGATGTGATACTTATAACATGTACAATAGTTACGAACCTTGGTTAATATGTAACAGACAAGCAGCGATGATTCGAATCAAGACCACATGATCCATATTCACCTTGCCAAGCGTTTCCTAGTGCTCTGCTTTTTAAATTTTTAAATAACATTTTCAATCCGCAATCTTACGTCATACTTCAGTTTGTGGTTAATAACATTTCTTCAAACGCTGGCACTACATAGAGATCTTCTAACCCTGGGGCCACAGACACACTCTGGTCTTAGCCCTCCGTTACACGCTTCTCCTATTTCATATTGAGCACGTCCATTGACATCCACCAAAAAATAAGAATGGAGATTAAAAATATGCAATTATTCACCGTGATATTAAGTCTCCGGAACCGTTTGCTTTTACATTCATTATTACAGCTCAGAGCTAAACTGAGCAACATTTGTGTTTGAATAAAAGTTCACGACCAGCTCTGCACGCTGGAGGGGGCGCACGTGGAACTGCGAGCATTAATCACAATCTTTTTTAGCTATATTGTTGTTGACCCCAGTGCCCTTGTCCCGTGGGGGTCGGGCTTCACCCCACCCTGCTGTGAGCACGAGAGGTTTTGTTTTTAGCATGCGTTCTATGTGATGAGACTGTGAGTGGATGCTGCTGTGATTTATCCTCCTCGGTAGAACCCCCTCCCCTCCACGGACTCGACAGTCGCCATCCCAACATCCCAAGACCTTTCTTTGTCCACAAGCAATGCCTGCATCTCCGCCTCTCAAAGTGCAATAATAGAAAGATTTATCAAGGCGGTAGAACGTCTCCGGGATGGCTGGAAGCTTTCTTCGCAGCGCGACATTACTTCTAGAACACTGTCTCCGCTTCTTAGATGAACAAATGACAGTTGCGTCATGTTCCAGAGAAATTTCGACTCCACAATTAAAACGTAATGAGGTGATTGTGTTCTCACTGTGTGCGGTCAGCGTACACTAAATCAACACGCCCATGCTATTAATCAAATAGGGAAACACAATGGCACACGTACAATTAAAAATCTGATATAATCAGTTTAGTTATGATGGGATGAGGCTTTGAATATTTGCGCCCGAGAAACGTCAAATACCTCTGAGATTGAAAATTCTATATAATTATGTCGCCTTTGTGAATATTCTTTCTCAGATTTAGCATTTCTTTCGACGATTGCCGAGGGCACACTGGGTTTGATGGCAAGTAATAGTGTAATGATGAACCATTAAGGCAAACATATTAATGAACTAATTTAAAAGAGTGAAAACAGGTGATTTAGACATTAGGTTTGCATAAATACATAGATAATAGTACTAGAAATGTTAACGTTTCCATTGTATTTTTCTGTTGATGATGCGATGATATACTAGTAATAGTTTAATGTGATAATCTCGTCTAATGTATTAAGTTTGCATGGCAAGGCATGTTAGGTTTAGCTAAAGTTCATTGACACATATTTTAAAATAACGATTCTTAGTATTGTATAGATAGTATTTAGAGATCTTGATCTCCAATTTTCATAGGAAATATTTGCATGGTAAACAAAATATATATATATTTTTTACATAATTCCATAAATTCCTAGAAAAACAAATTAACATTTTACTTTAATCTAGAATATATATTTGGCCATCTTATTTTAAGCACGAACATGGTGTTAACACAAGGTAGAACTGCTCTGTCAACTGAATGCGTGTCTGTGCTAGCAGATAGCTAAACTAAATAGTGAAGCGGCAGTACAATGTCTCACGTCCTTACTCCATTGCCATTGAGAGCTACACAGATTGTACATGTGGACATGTCGCATGATTTCTTCTCTTCATATTCAACGCCACTGCACTGACTAGAACCCGGCTTCTATCACGCATCTTGCGATATGGAACTGATTTACATTGGCTTAGTAATATCCACGCGCTCGGATTCATTGTTTGATATTAAGTGTACGCCAACTTGGCGCCAAGGGGTTAAACCTTTGTAAAGGCCGTGGAAACATGCTAGAAATTATATCACTGATTAAATATACGGACATACATCACTGATCAAATATACGGACATACATCACTGATCAAATATACGTCAAATATACGGACATACATCACTGATCAAATATACGGACATACATCAATGATCAAATATACGGACATACATCACTGATCAAATATACGGACATACATCACTGATCAAATATAAGGGGTATGTGACGATGCCCAATAACAAGTAATAGATGTCTGATTTCCGGTTCTATTAAACTCCGCCGATTGGTTTACATGTCTTCGTCCCCTGGCGGTATCTGTCTGTCTGTCTGACTGACTGTCTGTTTGTCTGTCTGTCTGTAATGACTGACATTCATTACATCAAGAACATACCCCTAGTGTGACTCATGTCCATCAGATATTACAAGCAATGCTCATAGTTTTCGTGACATCCGACTGTCAAACTGGAGACTGTCTACAGGAGGTGTTGGAGAGATACATCCGCTGTATTCCCCAGATATCACTTCCGCACACCACTGGCGAGTCTATATATCATGTCGTCTGACGTAACCATAGTAACACAGGATGACACACAGTGTTTGTTATGATTGTGGTGCATATAATGTGACCAGTAAACGTCGCATTGGCATCAGGACAATCATTACGACAATCATCTGACGTACTCCCCAAATGATTGAGTTATTATATAATATACTAGTAACTAAAATAAGGTTAATATTTGTAGCTATGTTCATATGTAGATTTATTTAGATAATATGAGGGCTTATCAATCATGTAGGTCTAATACATCTATATTATGATAGCAATATTGATATTGTGTATACCATAACTAATATTCTAATACCATAACTATTATATTCAGTTCAGGCGTTGTGGGGTCGACTTCTAGCACATAAATACTGTATTGTATTCCACACATCGATCTATGTCTCAGTACAGATGTAACTCTCCGTCTTCACAATGAAACCATTCTGATTACAGGCAGCTAT
Source organism: Lepetodrilus fucensis (assembly GCA_032361325.1). Taxonomy (NCBI): domain Eukaryota; kingdom Metazoa; phylum Mollusca; class Gastropoda; order Lepetellida; family Lepetodrilidae; genus Lepetodrilus; species Lepetodrilus fucensis. The sequence continues at coordinate 2,926 of JAUTBV010152328.1, read as the reverse complement.
TGGCTAATACAAATATTACCAACTTTCACCGTCAGTGTCTGTTTAAACATAATATTGCTCGGCTATAGACCATACGACCAGGATTGTCGTCTGTGGCATGGGTAAGAGATAAATACTAAATCTGGTTGCCTATCTGTCATTTCCCACTGGAAGTAGATAAAAACTGGTGGCCATACGTCATGAATATAAAACGAAAATGTGCATTAGGAAGTCTGTTCTTCATGAACTATGTACGCTTTGTTCATTGAGTGAGAGAGTTTTATTCCGATGATTGAGAAACAACATCGTGCACGACCAATATTTAAAGTGTCATACTTTGAAAGGATTCAAATCCAAGAACAGCTTCAACCCGTGAAACATTGCTTAACCTCCAGGATATATAACAATAAAACATCCTTCGCCAATCCACTCACATCTTATTACCAAAATGCACTATAATCCATTCGTAATCACATAAGCTCGTATCTTATTCCAAATTACAAACCCCACCACAAAACCACATTCGCCAACGTAATTAAATCACAGAGCCCCATTCACGAACCCATCAAAATCAAACAAACCAATTCAGTATTCGTTCCCAAAATGCAACCCAATTCCCCACCTCATTCACATGGCAAAACTCAATTCCCCAACCTACCCACATGGCAAAACCAAATTCCCCAACGTACCCACATGACAAAACCCAATTTACCAACCTACCCATATGGCAAAACCCAATTTACCAACCTACAACCCAAGTCCTCAACCCGCCCAAAATCACATGCACACAACCTTTTCCCCAACTCAGTCAATTTACCCACCCGCGTCACACAACTCAATCCACACCACAATCCACATAACACAACACTCTCAAGCAACCAACTCTCTCACACCAAACAACTCATCATCCTTCTATTCGGTCGTATCCACAAAAAACCCGGAATCCCACAAAACATGGCGTAATGCATAGCTACTGCAGGTTGATGGATGTCATCAAATATGTCTCGCAGTGTAATGGATTAAAGACGACATTGAAGTATAGCGTTTCTGTATTTGCTGTAAGACGATACCACGAGTATGATACTGGAGATGGATACAGTCGGTGGTATGCTCTAATAATGCTCCGTGGTATGCTCCTATAATGGCCCGTAGTATGCTCCAATGATGGTCCGTGGTATGCGCCAATGATGACCCGTGGTATGCTTCAATGGCCTAATGATTAAGTAGTCCTCTCCTGCCAGTCTCCATTTAGTCGATCCCGTGTCAACATCTCACCGCACGAGCTTCTGCCGCGTCATTATTACGCTACTTTTCGCCTGAAATATTTGTGTGCTTAGGCTCCCTAACTAGAGTTTAAATGACATTATATCTTTGGTCGGGGACACCGACTTATAGAGAGTGATGGCGTAATTTAGATTCTGGCAGAGTCATCCCGAGGCAACGCTACGAAATCAATGGACGAGCTCTTCCTGGCCGACTGAGGAGGGTCTGCTCTTCACGAAAAGGTCGTACTGCGTAAATCAGAGTGTGCGTTGTGGTCGTAACATAGCAGGAAGCCTCCATTTACGCCCAGACTACCGGTACGAACCTTTCGTGAAGCGTAGATGAGGAAAGGAAGGAAGGATCTGTCGACACCCACGTTCTTCCACTCAGGATTCTGTCCGCTGGCGCTTCAACATTCCATTTAGTTGCATAAGAAAATGATGAGCGCGTATTAAAAGCCAAGTTGTGAAACTAACTACATTCCTTTTGTTTTTCAAATAGAAGTATGACTAGAGGCTCAAAATGATTTGAGAGCGTAATTGAAATAGTTAATAATTTAACAGTGACGGTTGGACACGTGGAAAGGTTTTCAAGACAGAAATATAATTTTGGATGTAAGAAGTGTGGAAATACAACCAAGACAGATGAGAGCGCGGTACTGCAGCTGAAGTCATAGTGATCGTCATGTTGACCTTCACCTTGACATTACAACCTGTTGCCAGTCTGTCAGATAATAGTCACATCGCAACTCGTGAGGAGATTATCTCTGCTTCCTAGAAAATGATACCACTTTCCTACTGGAAACTGATACTATTTTCCTTACTACCGTAAACATTTACAAAATTCAATTTAAATTTAACCAATGAGATCACTGGCTGTACTGTAATAAGATCCATTTGGGCTTAAACGTGATATTTATTATTTAGACGCAATAGTCTAAAAGCGTCCCCGTTTTCGTTCTGAGTTTCACTTGAACATCACGCCCAGTCTTTCAGTCAACGAGGCGCCATTACATAACGTCTGAGTACAAGTCTTAGATTTACTTTAAGTAGAATTGATGGCAAGAGGTTTTCCAGATAACCGACGGATCGAAGTGGGTAACATAGCACTAGCACTAATGAATGAAAACAAGACCGGAACATGACTTGACGCCGGTGTTCAACCCACCAGGTCTTATAGCAGGTTGTGCTGGTCGCCTCAACCCAGGATCACATCTCAGTCTCCAGGCAGCCAATCTAGTTTACCTGACAGCGCCTATAGACGTGTCTATGTTGTCACTCTTCTAACTACACCGCGGAGTTTACAGATTGGACAGCTTTCTATGGCCAAGGATGCCGCTATTTAGAGAAAACGTATTAGAAACGGGAGTTGGGGTCTTTCAATCCAGTCAGAGTTGTTCAGAATTAATTAAATTAAGTGAAATTCGATGTGTCTGTTACGTCCTGATGTTATCAATATACTTGATAGTAATTACGCCTATGGCATACATGTGGAATATATATGTGTTAAAGATTTACTCAGCAAGTAAGTGCTTAAATAAATGTATTTTACTAAAATAATGATGAAAGAAATACGTGTACATGCACATGATGCATGCCTAACCTTCAATGCTTGCCTAACTTTATGCTTGCCTAACTTTATGCTTGCCTAACTTTATGCTTGCCTAACTTTATGCTTGCCTAAC
>JAUTBV010152317.1:0-10556 GCA_032361325.1 Lepetodrilus fucensis | reverse complement strand
GCATCCTATCAATATCGCGCCAGAAAGGTAACTTTCTCGAACATTGATGCCGGGCCCCCGGGACAGGATTTGAACCTGGAACCTTTGGCTCCAACGTCCAACGTTCTACCACTGCGCTACATCCCGCCCCAGCATTTAGCGCGTGCTAGTGAAGTCTGCAGCAAATGGGAAGCATTCAGAATGCACCCACTTGGTAGCCAGAAACCTCGGATGTTTTCTGAATATCATATTGTACGGGGCGAAATATATATAAAAAAAAATAGATGAAATATAACACTACCATGATTTGAATGCAAGTCGGACGCATTCAATCGGAAGTCGGACTGATTACTTTGGCATGAAATGCAGCAACACCCTATGTGGTAGATTACCTCTGACTTGCAATATTATACTGATATAAGCACTGGCCGACTTCTGATTGAATGTGTATACTGTCGTAAAACATCTATTTAAGATTGTTCCGACGGTATATTTATTGCATTCTTATGTAGTTATAGTTTCATATTTTATAAATATGCATTGCGTATCCTAAAAAGTGATTTAGAGAGTGAAGTTGAAGCATTGTCATACATTTCAAGAAATGATCATTCAGATTTGTTGTGAATTTGGCGTTCATTTGGGTGGTAAAAACGAGAGGGTGGGAACACCCGAGGAGACGGATACATGACGTTTCGCCCCCTGACAGCTGCGCCTAGTCATTACGCCGCAATTTTTGTATAAGTAATATTAGGTATGGGGAGAAGCGTACGACCATATACAAATTAAGTTGGATCGAAAACGTACCTTACACAAAATAACTAGGGCTCAAAACTTACATATGGGGCGAAAATGTGTAGTTATGGGTGTAATGACTGGGTGGAAAGAAGGTACTTTTACAGTTGATGATGAGGGTACTAATGTGGTTAAATAGTATACAGGACCATAGATAGCATAGACTATCTGTCACTCAGAATGAAACATCCCAAATCACATCAGTCATCTAGCATCAGTCAACGAACCGATCGAAAATAGGACGATAACATATGATGACGTATAAACTCTACATTGAACGACTACATAGTTTATATTCATATCTTAAAACACGTCGAGTACTAAATACCAATCAAACACACATTGTATGGCGGTAAGGAGCCATCAACCATTCGTTTTAGCTCTCGAATAAGTTCCAATGCCTTCTCAGCCAACATGTTTACATTTCAAAGCACGCCCTTGTTCCCGCGAAATTATTAAACGAGGGTTTTGATTCGACGACACCATTAGACAATAACCAATCGCTGACAGTTTTATAGATTAGGCACGTGACCTTGTTCTATATTTAGGCAGTGTTTTCATTTTTCCCACTTGCAGTTGTTGTTAACGCATTTTGACATTGACAATGTTTCGAGTTAGCAAATCTTCCACACGGGTTCCAGAAGAAAGGAAGACATGTTATCCGAAAGGGAAAGTGGAGTTTGTCAAGCTACTGATAGCTCACAATTTGCCAAACAGGTAAACACATTTGGCTTTTATTTGACGTTTCATAGTGATAAAGTCAAATGCGCTAGTTGGACTTTGTACCTTGATAAATAATCGTCCGTCAGCACAATCATACCATGCGCGGCCCTAGTCGTATAGCGAGACGGATTTCGGTACCCTAGCATGTGGGACGATACATTACTTACTATGCCTACATGTATACAGTATCAATACATTTTTAGTAAAATAACATCGTTGCAAAGACAATTTAATCTAATCCAAGGCAAGGAGTAATTATTTATAATATTCCTGATTAATTTGAGCATGTAATTCCAATTAGATTTCTATAGTAAAGATTATTTTCAGGTAACAATTAGGCCTAAGTGTGATAGGATTAATATATACCATATACATACCATGCATAGTCAGTTGAGCGCACCATGCAAGGCCATGATATGAAATTATGCCAACAGGATATCTATATATACATATATAGAGATTTATACACGAGCTACTGTGACATATTGATTTTACGACACTCTTTACTCCACTTTGGAGAAACGAGTGTCGTAAAATCAATATGTCACGCTAGTGAGTGTGTTAATTTCTTTATCCAACACTGAATAAATATGGATATTTGGGAAAAACCCATAGAAAATGTACTTCAAATTCCATAAGACATTTGCATTACAGAGCAGAATGAATTGTGACGTCATTTAACGTGACGTCACATATATGTTGAAAGTGCTTCACCTATAACTCCATGAATGACTTACAAAAGTCTCAGAAGTGGTCCAACTTTAGATCTAGATTCATATTTTAGCAACGAATGGCTTGTGGAACAATATTTTAGGCAGTAGTTCGGTTTGTCAAATGACTGCATTCCAAAATATGGCTGTAGTAATTTTGTAGTAGAATGTTATGATTATGAATGAAAAGATAGTTTTGAGTTAACTGACCAATGAAAATTGTTCCAGGCGTTATGAACCATATGGGAAAATATGATATTTTTATGTCATGACTTATGCTTCACCTTACGTGGATAAAAACAAATATGTAATATCCATGGTCTGTACTTGATCAGGTCAGATTATCATAAATATAATATTAATTCTGAGGTAATCTGGTAATGTTATATAACTAGAAGTGTACCCACATTCCTCATGTCAAATGTATAATAATGCCCGTATATTATTCCTAATGCGCATACTCAATGGTGTAATGATCGATACAATTGTGCTTCAGTTCACCGGTAGAATTATGGGTCCAATGATCACTCAGGCTGATAAGATATCATAGATGACACCATATTCATTTGCTGTAGATATATCTGATGATTGATCATGCTGATGACTGCAGAGATGTGAGTTTTAGCAATAATTAAGGGCTTGCCCAGTTGTACCAATACCCAGGTTAATTACCCATCTTGATCAGCCCTACCATTATTAATATATCAATACAGCTCACCCAGCCCTACCAATACCCAGCTCACCCAGCCCTACCAATACACATGATACATGTATATAGCTCACCCAGACCTACCAATACCCAGCTCACCCATTCCAGTTCTACCAATACCCAGGGTATTGGTTCACAGAGCTCTGATATTAGCCGCTAAGAGACCATAGCACTAAAGCAATGTATTAGCTATACCGGCAAAGAGAGTGTTATGGTTCCTTAGCGGCTAAGAGAGCTCTGTGAAACAATACCCAAGGTATCGTTTCTCGAAGCTCTCTTAGCCGCTAAGGAACCATAACACTCTCTTTGCCGATAGCTAATACATTTCTAAGAGTGCTATGGTCTCTTAGCGGCTAAGAGAGCTCTGTGAAACAATACCCAGGTCATCAAGCCCTACCAATACCCAGGTCATCCATTCCAGCCCTACCAATACCCATACACCACTGTACACTGCTATAGGTCAGTGAGGTCACCCAATAGGAAGGAAGTGGGGCTTATTCCTTATTCTGGAAACATTCTATATAGACCAAGAGAAGTACCTTATATAAATTATAATAATAGTATTAATAGGTGTGCTCTTTATAGCAATAATGATACATACTAAATTTAATATTAAGTTTAGATTAAATTGACATCAATCAAAATCACATGAACATATCCATAGCTCTATGCCTCGTGTTGTGTTTATAAAACGCACCCCACACTAGCGCAGCGCGCCAACAGCGCATTGACAGTAACAAATCCCTCTAACGCTATGTTCTGTATGTACCCACATTAAGGCAGCGCATAAACAGTGCATCCGCAGCACTTTTATTTCGATGGCTTTGAAAGAGATTTTTACTGCTTGCTGCAGTCGGAATCCCCTGCTGACCCGAGGTACAAGGACACTGAAATATGTCAAAATGTCTGGACAGCTTATCGACCATATCAAACTTTTAGTCTAAAACATGATTGTTCAGCAAAACGAAAGTATTTAAAGTAAACTGCATTAAAAACTTTAAAATGTGTTTATGGTACAGAATATAATATATGCTGCAAGTGACATGCTGCGCTAATGTGGGCGTGCAATGACAGATGGCACTTTCACTGTCAATGTGCTGCCGACGTGCTGTTGACGCGCTGCGCTAGTGTGGGGTGCGCTTAACAAATGTTTTTGGTTTTATTTTTATATTAAACAATTATTTGTGTGTAGTTTTCTGGGTTTCATGAACAGCCTACTGTTCTTTGCTGGATATATCTGAACATGTCTCCTGGTATTGACATTCAACCATCATAGTTTTATGTTTTTATACAAGATGTATCAGATGGCTATAATTCATCTAATGGAAAGATTTAAATAATAAACTAATGAATATTGCACTAATATTATAACAATATTAACTGTATTGTTAGTTACAAATCCCATTTAATTGAAATCTATTTATTACAAATCCCACTTAAATTATTTATCTTACTTAATTGCATGGGATATCAAATTCCAACACCTTTTACAATCTAAATCCTGTAAATTGTGACTTTGTCGTCATTATTTCTCATTTCTATGCTATATAATACAGCTGCACCATCCCGCAGCGACGTTAAACTCTATATTCACTCACTCACTCACAGCTGCACTATTGAAAATAATTCATGCAAGTTGATCATGTTGATTCTATGAACACATTTTAATTACCAAAACAAATGTTTGTATACGCAATGTTTTCAGGAGTCCAGTATGGTGTTTACAGATAACAGGCTTAATAAGGTTAATCACTGTGAAGGACATGCTAGCACTGCTCCACATATGACATTTTATCACAAACATAGCATGTATACAGGGCTATGTGACCCAAGGGCATTTATATAAACACATGTATAAGCGACCCACTGCCCAGTCAACTAGTGTGAACTTTGAACCTTGAACTGTCTCCTTTAATGTTTGATTGAGGACTTTTATTTCATCAACAGCTGTGTAGTTGCCTATACTGTATATGCAGATGCATCCACATCAATTTCCTAGCTAACTTTATTTTTTAAACTAAACATTAACATTGTCCAGTTACCATGGTTACTGCACCAGCACATCCACATTAAAATACCCTTAGCTATGCACCTGGTGGCATATTCTCATAACGTTCTTATGAACTTCTTTGCCTAATATAAGAACAGTTTGTAGCCATACTGTAAAAATCATTAAGAAAAATTTGTAAGAACTGTATTATTGACAGTATATATATTTTGTAATTCATGCCCAATGATAATCATAAATAACAAAATAGTTAAATACACTACTAATTATTTTTATTAAAAAGAAATGTAACTACCAGTAACTATTTATTCTCAGTGCTGTTATTGTCAGGGTCGTCAAACAGGATTGAATAATGACGTACAATGTCCCAACTCTACGTAGGACGTCTATTCATGGTATCAGCACAATGATGTGAATAGCACACCAGTGATTTTGAAGAGCACGTGATCATGACACAACAACAATGTAAATAATTAGTACGTTGAAGCATGAACATGTACAATACATCCTACATGCTCACTCTGTCAACAAATACATGGCGATAGAAATCAAGTTCTTTAGAGTCAGTATTCTAGGACATGTTGAATTCATTGTGTGTGAACGAAAGATTTGCGCTGTATGGTTAATTAAGCAAAAAATTATTCACTTGAATGGAGCTTGCTGCTTAACATATTATATAATGTCGCATAATGGTGTCTAGTATTGTTTGTGACCAAAGATTATCTTCTATAGCACTGTAGCATGGCCTAATACATTGTAATCAACCCTGGTAATAGTGAATAGCATTATTTGCCGTGATAATCTTATAAAGGAATTTCCATCTGCCCAAACTGTACCAATTTTGTATTAGTTTTGGTGTTATTACAGGTGACCACCATTATTCAGCTGGTTGCTTTCCCGGTAAAATTGTGCGAGTTACCAAATTTCAGGATGTTTTAATTTAATTCAATCTAACTCTGTTATTGACAGTGGTCATGTGTATTGCAATTCCTTGATGTTAACTCATCTTTAATCCAGGGCCGGTATTCTCGAAACTTTGTAAGTCCTAAGAATTTGCCAATATGTCAATATTTGAAGAGATCTTTTCTCACTAAGAAGTTCTTGGCTAAGAAGTTTCAAGAATACGGGCCCAGGTCCTTTAATCCAACGTGACTGATTATTTGCAATGGTTATTGTAATGTGTGATTAGCGATAGAAACTAACTTTAAAACTTACCAGCCCAAATAGTGATACAAATAACAAAGGTTATACATTTCTACTAGCCCTTAGGATACCTTTAGCATTGGGAGAAATAGCCTGTGTAACAGTAAAAGTGTCAGTGATAAACAATTAGTGTTTTCAAAATCTGCCCCATTATCCTCATATTTGCAATGTATATCTTAAAATGTTCAGGCCATTTCTTAATTTCAGACAGAAATCTGGATGGATGTAAATACTATTTACAGATTATTATTTTTATAAACTTTCAGGCCATCTTTGAAGACAGTTTTCTGGGTGGCCAAGCTGGTGGTGTTGTCACTGTTTATGATCTACGTCGCCGTGCCGATCTTTGTCCGCGCTAACCAGTGGATTCTCCCTAAGGTCGTCTTCTCCAACTTGGGTGGGTGACGCATAAATCGTTGCTAAATCTATCAATAGTTCCATTGGTGCAAATTATTTTTAGTATATTTTTGGACACATCATTTATAACTTGGGTTGATTCTTGTAGAAATCATTTTATCTTTCTTTCTCTGACATTTATTTGGTTAAAAGACCAAATAAATGTCTGTTGTCTTTCATGTCCTTGTTCATCCCATTTTCCAACAGTGCACGTGAGCAGTTATGTTTGCGCTAGCATAAATAAATAATATTTGTTTACATAAACATGATAAATGCTATTGTATTAAATTTCCAGCATTTTATTTCAGTGCGATGGCCTCCTTTCATCAACTTTGCGAGACCGACAGATTTTGGTCTGAATGCAACACGCAACTTCTATCTGCACACCGAGGAGGGTGTCAAAGTTGGCGTCTGGTGAGCTTTCTATTTAGATACTTTACAACTCGTTTTCAGCAAATATTCTAACAACATAATGAAACCCAGTTGGTAACGAAATGAATTCTCCCTCTCAATATTGAATTTGATGTTGTTTTATTCCTGTGTGACCTTGCTGAACGGTCCCCAAGACTACGAAATGTTTTAAGTATGCTCAAACTCAAATTTTACATGGGGATTTATGAACAATACTTTGAATTGAGCATGAAATCGTACTCAGAAAAGTTTTGTAATAATGGGGCCTGTTAACCCTCTCCCTGCTGAATTAAGCACATGCACCGAGCAGTGCTCTTCGTGTCATCTCCAGTTGCCTTCAGCAGGGAGAGGGTTAATACTCTAGTTCTCACAGTAAACCCATAGGGACCATCAATGGTTTTGTACATGAACCCTCTGAGATGGTTATCACCTCCTAAAGTGCTTCACGACCATGTTACAAGTCATATCCCTTCTTAAATCGGCATCTAACTTAGGAGGTGATAAACTAGGTCATAACTTTAAGAGGCCGTCGTGAAATGAGGGCCTGGTCATTTTCATAATTTGGGGGCTTGTTGATGATCTAGGGGCTTGTACTTTAACCCACAAGGGCTGTATAGTACAACTTGTGATAGGGTTGTATGGTATGTCTCTGTGTTGTTTTATGACAGGGTTGTATGGTATGTCTCTGTGTTGTAGGCACACCCTGCCCGACAGCCTGGTACAGCAAGGAGTTCCTGAAGACCCCCAACAATACGAAGATCTGCTGGCATCCGGCAAGAAAACCATCCTTTATCTACATGGAAACAGTGGCACAAGGTACGGCATTTCGGGGGTGATATGTTTATGCACCATGTACCACAGTGTACAGTGGGTGGTAGCGCAATAGGAAAACATTGGACTTCAGAGCCACAGGATTTGAAACTAGTCCCAGGAGCCTGGCATCAATGTTTGCGAATGTTAACTTTCCGAAGCGAAGCGATCATGATAGGACGTGCTGTCTGTACAATGGCAATGCAGTTATCACCCTTGGTCTGTCAGTACCAGTCGGTGCTCACATGTTTACTGCAACATTATGTGCTACGGATGTTGCGGGTTTCCTCCTGACCTAAAACTGAAAGAAAACGTGATATGAGTGAAGGAATCTTGAAAGCAGATCTAAACCTCAATTAAGAAAACAATAAAATAAATGTAGTTGCAAGATGCACATGTATCTAATGATTGACACATGGTTAATCGTTATACTGAAATGGATGACATGTTGATGTTCTGTTCACTGATTGACAGAGGCGGCTTCCATCGAGTTCAACTGTACAAACTCCTGGCTAGTCTGGACTTCCATCTCATCACACTGGACTACAGAGGTCAGTTATATAGTCAGACCCCGTTATAACGGTCTCCGTTATCATGGTTTCTCTTCTTACCGGTCATATTTTAACCAATACGGATTTCCTACTATATACTTTAAATCGATGAATGCTTGATCCGATGATCCGGTTGTTTCACTTACCGGTCAGATTTTAACAAAAACAAAAGTGTCCGGTTTAACAGGGTCAGACTGTATAGTAGTGCTTTATTAACACAACATTTGGGAATTTGGGAATTGCTTTTGCATTATTTTATCACCTGATAATGTCTTCCTAACGTACAAGTCTAGGGTAGCTGTAATGACTTATGAGATCGCATCTTTTACCTACAGCCAACTTTTTCTATGATTGCTAGAATTAGTGTTTATTTTGGATACTGTAATTTATGAGTAGTTTCCTGACACAATATTTATAGGATAGGTCTGTAGATACTCCATCACTAACTGCAGAGTGGCAATGCAGATATCATCCTTGTCAGTCAGTACCAGCGGGTACTCGCAGGTTTACTGCAACATTCAGTGCTACCGATGTTACAGGTTTCCTCCTGTTATATTCTTAACCCCAATTAAGAAAAAGAGGAGAGAGTTAGATATGCAGGTCTTTGGGAATCAGAGTTGAAATTATTATTATTGATATTAATGCGCAGGTTTCGGGGACTCTAGTGGAGTGCCGACAGAAGATGGCGTCGTCCATGATTCGTTCTTTCTGTATCGCTGGATCAAGGAGAGAAACAAGGGGGAGCCAGTATTCCTGTGGGGACACTCCCTAGGGACCGCGTGAGTACCTTCTTAAAATAGTACCTACATTCACAAAGTACCGTGTTATCGTCACAAATGGGTGAAAGATTCATGCAGCGACGTTAAACTCCATATTCACTCACTCACCCAAAATAGTATAGATCTACACTCCCAAAATATGACTGATTTTGTTTTCCATTTTGAAAAGTTTTGGGCTCATACATTTCTTGGTATTGTTTGCAAGCCAAATACACCGAATCACAACTAGCATCCATCTTGTAGGGCTGCTGAAACTAGCTGAATGAGAGTGCAGATTTTGCTAGGGGTCACTTCCTCCATTCTATTTTGAACGCTGTCATCCCTAAACAGGATTATTTTTTTTCTTCTCAATTTTGAACGAGTTTGTATATTGGGAGAGAAAAAAAAAGAAATAATAATTACAATGTGTTTTTTGTTCAATCTCTAGGATTACAATGAAACTGGCCATGAAGCTATGTGAACTTGGTAAGTCGTGATATTTTGATTTGATTTTTTTGGTCATTTCCCAATTGGCACTTTCCTAACGAAAACAACTATTCAACAACAGTTCAAACTCGTAAATAAATGCAGTTATCATCCTTGTTCTATCAGTACCAGCCAGTGCTTGCAGGTTTACTGCAACATTTATTGCTACATATATTGCGTCTTGCCTCCTGACCTAAACTGACAAGCCATGATCTAAGTGAACCAATCTTGAAAGCGGTTCTAAACATCAATTCAAATGTATTTCTTAAATTAAGAAAAAGAAAATATTAAATTACCTTTTTTTCTAACTTTCACACTAATTATATTTATATATACCGGTAGGTACTGTAAAATGGGTATCAATCGCGTATCTGTATTTTTCACAAAATTCACGATGTGTGTTTGATCGTGAATTTGAGAAACACGTGAATAATAGGCTTCTGTTTTTTACTTCCGATAGCCACTAATTTAATCACTGGAGACAGTATTACAGTATTACACCGCACATATGATTTTAACTGATAGCCTGTGAGTAGGATCCGAGTTTGGTGAAGTTATTAATTGACCTTTTTTTTTATTATTAATTTAACACTTGGACAACGTGAATTTAACAAATCATGAATATGTTTTTTCTCTTAAATTTTGCAAAATCGTAAAAAAATTGAGCCGCTAAATAAAACCGTTTTACAGTATGTTGTACTTACTGATATTTTATAATGACAGACCACGAAGATGATCATCCTCCGGGAATTATTCTGGAAGCTCCCTTCAACAACATCCGCGAAGCAGCAGAGCATCATCCCTTTGTGCTGGTGAGTTGTCACATCATCTCTGTGGACTAATTTTTAACATTATGCACCTTTAATGCCTTTGCTACTTGCCCTGACTTGCTCTGTGGGCAAGTAACTCAGAATGGTAGTGTAGAGCCCTGGTAATGCTATTAGCAGTGTATAAAACTCCAGAAATTCACTGTCAGACATGAGGACTGGTAAGTCTGAGAAGTTACCCGTCCTCATACAT
>JAUTBV010152284.1:0-10558 GCA_032361325.1 Lepetodrilus fucensis | reverse complement strand
CATTAGATATTTTCTAGCTTTTGGGGTGAACTAACTCCTTAAATAGGCCCCTTTTTGGGTTTGGCTGCTGTACTATACAGCAAATTCAAAGACAAACGCCCAGCTATAATTAACAGCTTGATATTTTGTCGGTGTCACTAGCAATTTCTCAATATTATTTGAGAGGCCAACTGTTCACTGAATCCAGAATATTCATGATTACTATAGTATACACAAGACAAATATATTAGTATATCAAATAATGAACATGCTCTAGCCTCTGGTATTTGAAGAATAAAATAACCATGCATATAACTACAAAAGTATATCGCATTTACACTTCACCTGACCATACATTTTACTTGTATAACTTGTATATCTACAACATTATCAATTATGTTCTATTTTCAAATGTGTACACTGTTAAATCTGACTTTAAAGTTACAAATATGATAGTATACCAAAGTTATGTAGTGAAAATCTATTTGTAGGTTACTAAATCAAATAAACTCTGGAACGCATTACCTTCCAAAATACAGAATGCCACTATATTAACCTTTTTCAAAAGCTTGTATAAAACACATCTTTTAAGAATATTTCACAGATTAATGTGTAGCCATCCATGTATATCAGTAAGTATGTACTGTATATTATCTTATGTTGTAAAGTGCCTCTGAACAGCATGAAAAGGGCGCTATATAGATATGGTAGTTTATTATTATTATTATTATTATTAGGCCTATTATTATTAATAATAATAATAATAATAATAATAATAATAATAATAATAATAATACAATAATAATAATAATAATAATGTTTATAATCACGCAAATACAATCATTTTACATTTACGGTTAAGTTTGATTGGCCATCGTTGTTTTTACCTTCACAATATCGTACGATTTCTTGGAGATTCATCGATAGTGATAGTAAAACAACCCATTGCACATTCATAGGTATTTAAGCAATTATAATCATAAACGACGAAAAGCAATTATTCGCATACATTCTTTATGATATGCGCACATTAAATTTAACGGACTTTAAATATTGTTTGCCTCTACGTAGGCCTACTTGGTGCGTCACGGTTTAGTGACTACCCGGATAATTGCCACAACCCCCACATAATGAGGTGTTGATTATGTACGATCACTTAATTGGGTGGTGAAAGTCCACACACGCACGTATACCGTATAGCACAGTACTTAATTGATTGGTGAACATTGAGTCAAATAAATATCGAATAAATACCTGCTTGAACAAGAAACAAACAAATAAAATAGGCTACTAATAATTGTACATATTTTGTTGTAAAAAATGCGTGGTTCTTATGAAATTCACTGGAAGCCGCTCACCTTAGAGGTGTGTATTTGAACTAGTCGTCAGTCGAATAGCATGATGATTAAAAGACAACAAAAAGATTGAGGTGAAAGGTTGTGGACAGTACGGTTCTTTTCATAAGGCCAGTATATATGAACATGTGACGAATTGTACAACGCTAGGACTTTGGCGTGACTGTAGGATGTTTGTACTGTAGCATGGATATATTTTGAGTGTGGTTCCAGTAGGAAAGGTTTAAAAATGCCCCGGAAACCATCGTCGAGCCGTAGCAGGCGAGATAAGACTGAAGTCAGCAAATGCATCAAATATTTGATGTTTACATTCAATGTCTTATTTTGGGTAAGAATATGTGCCTTTTTCACCAACAATTTCATCTATATTTACACAGTATTATTATGCTGATTACCATGAAATATATTAGATCATTTATGTTTAGTAAGTTAGTAAGAAATTCAGATTTGAAAGCTATTAATTTTGCCATTTTTTTTTCATTTTCCTCGCTTGTCTAGACACAAAATGGATGGGATATTATTTTTTTTAAATGTAATAATAATGTAAAATAGTGTACTGTGAGATTGGACTCATGATCAACATTTTAAACTGAGATATTATGGATCACATCTAGATCTACTCATCATCTTGGGCATCTCCATCCTCGAAAACCCAAGCCATTATGACTACACTAACCTCTATCAAATACCCTGGGATCACTGTCTATATATAGAACTCTGTTTTCGACACTCAACTGTTACGTGGGGGTTATGTACTCTAAATATATCGACCAATCCAAGCTAGCCAGAGATAACTCTGAATCGATATATTTAGAGCACATGTAACCTCCCACGCAACAGTCACGTATATGTATCTAGTGCGACTCTGATTGGTTGCTATAAATATAATGTATTCATATATTCATTCTGGCTCTTCATCGGCCAAAACAGAGTTCTATATATAGACAGTGATCCCAGGTTATTTGACAGAGGTTAATGTAGTCATAATGGCTTGGGTTTACGAGGATGGGACATCTCATGAATGTATTTTTCAATTTATTGTTTATTCGTGGCATCAGTATTTATAACTGAAACACCAAGAAATATTTATAAATACATGTACTGAAATAAATGAATTTACTATATATAATCAATTGCTACATGGATTTTATATTGGCCCTGTTTAATTATTATAGCTGGGTAGTGAAATCTTCGCTATACTCACTTTCAGTGAAAGATTAAGATCATATGTTTATAGTATATATACTTATTAGTTGGTGTAATGTTCACCTCAACTTTATGTAAGCTTTGATAGTGATCACAATTACTGTCCAACCTACAAACCACTCCTAAATTTTCACACATCATGGCGGGTGGGTGGTAGCACAGTGGTAGAATGTTTGGACTTCGAGCCGAAAATCCAAAGTTCAAATCCCACCCTGGGGACCCGGCATCAATGTTCGCAAAAATTACATTTATGACGCGATATTGATAGGTTGAACTGTCTGTAGAGTGGCAATAAAGTTATCATCCTTGGTCTTGTCAGTACCAGCCGGTGCTTGCAAGTTTACTGTGCAACATTCAGCGCTACGGATCTTGTGGATTTCCTCCTGCCCTAAACTGACAAGTCATGATACCGGTATTAGTGAAAGAATCTAGAAAGTGACTCTAAAATCCAATATAAAAAATAATAATAATCACAAGGTATGGGTAATTTAAAAAAAAAGAGTACTTTCCCTAGTTCTCCATACCGGTAATTATATATGCATGGTTTAGAACAGAAGCTAGTAGTAAGATTTACTCTCGGATATTTTGGGTCCACATGTACCCCCACACACAAGGGAATTTCGATGTACACGTACTGATGTTTAAGAGCATGGTGAGACGTTGCCTCAAGACTGGCCTGCTACAACCTGTTTACTTTGAGCATCTCGTGTTGATAACACCAATTGCATTGACACAGGTTGTGTTGACTTAGAACAATGGTGTGTATAGAACACTTAACAGTGATTTCCTACTCATTCAAACCTGAATATTGGATTGTGGTCCACATCTAAATATATCGACACGTATGGATAGAAGATTTCCGCTGCAACGTTAAACAGCAAATCACTCACTTGCATCTAAATGTATTTTTACTCTTCATGATCACAAGAATTACTTGTCTTAATCTAGTCGTGAATGATTTGTCAATATCCATGATATATTAAGTTGAAGACCAAACATTCCCCATCATTACACCCCAGTGATACTGACGCCAACCCTTGACGCTTGTATTTGAACAATTTAGAAATTATAAAAAACTGATGCAATTGCTTTGGAATCGCATATTGTCTCTACCGGTAACATGAAATTACAGGGTTAGAAGTTCCCACTCGTCTGGCTGCCCATTGCGACCTCCTTTTGTTATGGGTGAGTATCTTTTTAGGGAAATCGCTCTTCTAATTTGATTTAGTAGCCCATTAGCTTGTTCAAAGTTGTACATTTTTGCACTAACTTCTAACCCTGAAATTAATGTATGACAATCGATACTGGTGGAAATGCTTATTGATGAAAATAAAATAATATAATACAGTGTTTGAAATAAAGAAAATAATAAGGGGGTCACATAGATACCTTTACATTGCAGATTTTCAAATGACCCCCAGACCCCCTATTAAATCGAACACTGTAATACAACCCAATTTTTGTTACCCGATACCAATAAAGTATTTTTCCTACATACCTACAGTATACTATATGGCTACCCTACTTGAAAATCATTGTTACCAGAAATATGCCCATTAGTTAATTTGGTCTTTCAGTTTATTCAACGATAACTACCAACATTGCTTGCATGTTGTACTTTCAAGTTGTCCCATTACATAGTCACAAGATCAATATGATGTACTTTTCAAGAAACTGATCATAGTTATAATTAGCCACGATTATCGTTATAATCAACCATGTCAGCATGGCCAGATCCTTCACTATCTTATTCTAAAGAATTTCATTATCTGATGTTCCTCGAACTTTGAATTCAATCATCTTTCAGAACATTGTGATTCATTCATTGATCCTATATATGAATCACCATTTGCCTTGAAGTATTGGAATGAATTATGATTTCATTTCACGACTATTTTGATGAAAATTACTTGAGGTTTATGACATGTCTACAGACAATTATCATGCTTCGTTTGAAGTCCACCTCAAAGTTATTACGTTATTACACTGTACTAGGAATATATATATATATAGAAAACAATTCTTTATGACTGTTACACACGTTTCAGTTTATGTTTCAAAGTTATTACGATATTAGTAATATAGAAAACAACTTTTTTTTATGACCAATACACATGCCATCTCAGATTATGTTACTCAGGTAACATGGTAACCCTAGGGTGACTATGGTGACAACATGAATGACATTCAAAATGTCATGTTATTTATCTCATAAAGGCATGTGTTGCCCGACTTCTGTTAACCCTCTCCATTCTGGAGAGACACTGCTCTTTAGGGCATATCCGGGTTGCCTCCAGCGTGGAATCACTGGAGATGGTTAATGTGGTCTAAACAAAGGAAGGCTGTAAATATTACGCTTGTTGAAAATATCCATCTGTAATAAAGACATCTCATTTATCATCTCCTTAACCCTCTCTCTGTTGGATTAGGCACAGGTACAGCTCACTATGGCATTTCCGTTTTCCTCACACTTTTGTATTTATTATCAATAAAATGATCATAATAATGGCTGCTAATAATGTGGAAAATCCACCCCCTAAGGCATGCTCAAAGCTCCGCATTATTATCCCAGGTCAATGGATCAGTGTACATTCAATGTTCCTTCTCAGCTCCATGAAAAGTATACAACCCAAGCTGATCAGCACTACAAGGTTACCATTCACATGACCATGTCATCCTACCGGGTGCGCATTCTCTGCTGGGTGAAGTTGAACAGATGTATTTTCAGAAAAGCTTCCTGCCTAATACTAGGGTGACACCAGAACTTTTTTTAGCCTGTTTCAATGTGGGGCCTTTCCAATTTCCTGGTGTTATATGTAGTGTTACACCTTTAAATTCGCTATTTCATTTTTTTCTTTTTCTTCCAAGCTGACAGATGACAGTAGTTATAATATCACTTAATGAGATTGCAATGTCCCTTAATTGGTAATACTTATCCAATCAACAATTAATATAGAGATAATAATGTAAAGCTTTGAGCATGCCTTAGTGTGTGGATCGGACGCATTATAAATACAAATTATTATTACCATTCAGATACAATTATAGGAAACTGATTTAAATACACACTATTATTCTGTATTACATTTAATCTAGGATTTGAATTAATATTTCCAATACCTACATATCATACCTAAAATATTTCTGCCTAAGGTCAAATGATCCATTAAATACTATTATTCTGTCTGCATTGAAGAATGTTATTATCTAAACAAACAAGTTCATGTTTGTTCGGCCTTTCCAAGTATCATAAATACACCCGATACAAGTGTATGAAATGTAACCTCTATGTATGTTATGGGTTGGTGGACCTTTATGAGAACTATATACATATACATATACATTGGATAAATCTGGTAAGACAGTTGTGTGTACATATGACATCATCTAAGTTTATCTTCTGGCAGTAGTGTCAAATAGTCCTTGATACTGATAGTAATCATAGTAATATAGCTTGCAAATTTAACCCTACAAGGAGTTGTGACTTCTAGTATGTTAACACTTAGCATATTTGTATTTTATTGTTCAGGTTGACATTTCAGTGATTAATCATTTTGATGTTTCAGTGATAATATTCATGCTTGGATGGTCATGCTTTTTTGTTGTTATTCACCTTCTCCCTGCTAAAATACAACCAAATTATTCTATTTCTGCATGTGATCGGGCAACTTAGGTCACCTTCAGCAGGGAGAGGGTTAATTGAGATTTAGAGCCATTTTCAAGATTCTTTCACATATCACAGTATACTAAGACAGGAGGAAACCCGCAACATCTGTAGCCCAGAATGTTGCAGTAAACCTGCAAACACCAGCTGGTATGATCAGTCATAATATTAATGTTTCAGTCATCATGTTTTGGTTTCAGTCATGTTGATTAATAATGTTGATGTTTCAGTGATAATGTTAATGTTTCAGTGATCATGTTGATGTTTCAGTCACCATGTTGATGTTCATCTGACAAAGTTCATGGATATATAAATTTACAATTTTTTTTCTAATAACCTTGACTTGACAAGGAAGAAGACCATTGTCAAATTTCAACAGCCATTCTTTAAAATTACAGTTTAATGTTACATTTAGGAAGTTTTGATAAGAGAATAGGGTCCGTCATTGTTTGACGTTCACTGATTAAACATTGCCTCATGATGGTATAGATTTAACTTGCGTAAAGAAAGTTTTCGAAGTAAGATGCTCTCAGCAAACCTCCCGATTTCTGACGACGTACGATGAAATCGTGATCCACAGCCAGCTTGAAGTAATAGCAGTGAGATTTACACTTGACAGGCATGCGACGAAGGATCCCAGGCAAACATTTCATGCCAAAAAAAATATAAGACAAAATATGAGGTTCTGGATTGTCCAGCCGACGTGAATATTGTGTAAATCCATGAACCAATGTCAAAGCTGGTTTTTCACCATAACAGAATTTCTGTAGGATAACCGAACACTGCACATTTTTTACGAGCTCATTTTTAGTAAACAGTAAAATAATGGTCAGAGTGGTCCTTAGTACTGGGTTAACCCTATATCCTTTGTAAAATTAGGAAGTCAAAATGATCTTCAATACATTATTTCAACTCGAATTTAATTTCGGGCTATTTTTGACCATGGTCTACAATGCTTTCTATTAGAATTTGTTTGCAGGAAGAGATAAAAATATGCATGTCGGCAAACAATGCTAGTATACCATGTATAATGTATATCATTAAATCAGCACAAAGATGTTTATCAGACATTATCTATTGATTGCTAGCGAATCATAATCTTCCCAGAGGCTACTGAATTGTTGATAACTTTTCATTGTCAGTGTTGTTTATTAATAGTGCTTGTTGGGTGTTATAAGAGATCATTGGTTGACCGAAATGGATTCCATTGTATTTGCGAGTACCGTCTCTATAGTCACCAACTCAACAAGGCCAACATTGCAAATTTAGCATGTTATGTTCTAAGGATAAGTCTACCATTGCTTGATTGACGGAACAACAAAATGTACTTGTTACATCTTTGATCTATCATTCATAAAATCTTAATTTAATGAGTTAGGAAATTTGCAATTTTATAATTTGGAGCTTTAGGAATAATCGCATTGGACTTTAAACAGTATTTTGTTACATGTAACCCTTTTAACCCTCTCCTGTGATGCCCTAATCCAGCAGTGATCATACATATTCCTCATATCCAATTTGTTATCAATATTTTATTTTATTTTATCAAATCAACAGTTGCTAGCAGCTACAGTACGACATAATATTTTAAGTTGTTGA
The DNA here is from genome assembly GCA_032361325.1 of Lepetodrilus fucensis. Taxonomy (NCBI): domain Eukaryota; kingdom Metazoa; phylum Mollusca; class Gastropoda; order Lepetellida; family Lepetodrilidae; genus Lepetodrilus; species Lepetodrilus fucensis. Next base: position 2,755 of record JAUTBV010152284.1, on the reverse strand, counting down.
ATTAAAACGGGCATCACCCATTCATTGACAATAATCTACACAAATGCAATCTATTACGTACTGACCACTGCCTTTTTCTATGTTCACAATTTATGTGCAGAGCAAATTGGATCAGGAATCAGTCTAGTCTACTGTGTGGGTTTCACAGAAGCAGTGACCCAGATCTTGTGTACTTTCCTCAGAACAGTTCCTCATTTAAAAAATAAAATCATTACCATTGGTAAATCATTAACAGATAAGAAGGGGGGGAGGGATAAAAAAAAAAACAATTACCCATATGTTGTTGCACGCATCTGGGTTTTTTCTCCGACAGCTGATTGGTGGAGCAGTAGGGCTGGGTATTGGTGGAATAAATCCGGAACAAATCCAATACGATACGTATTGTGATACGGCTGTCGGTAAATCATAAAGGAGAGAAAAGAAAATTAGCTAAAATCACAATTAATGCCATTGTATATTGTTGCACGTGTCATTTTTTTTTTCGACAGCTGATTAGTGGAACAGTAACACTGGGTATTCATGGTCCAATACGATACGTAAATTGTGATGTGGCTGTCGTCGGTATTTTTTTTATCTAAAATAACAATTAATGCCATCATATATTGTTGCACATATCTGTTTTTTCTCTGACAGCTGATTGGTGGAGCAGTATGCGGGATCGGCATCTGGGCGTGGGCGGAGAAGGACATGTTCCAGAACATCGGCAAACTGACCAATGTGACGGTGGAGCCGGCGCTCATCTTTATCATCGTTGGCCTCGTTATGACCTGCATCAGCTTCTGCGGCTGCATCGGCGCTCTCAGGGAAAACACGTGTCTACTCTGTGGCGTGAGTGTTGACCTATCGCCAAGTTCGACTACTTTGAATTATTCTTCAAGCTTTGATAAGAATACTTATTAAACAGAACAACTGCCAATCCTGTGAATCGAACCCGAATTGCTGGATTGCGAATCCAATGCTCTACCGACTGAGCCAAAGGGGTAACACCGTTGGCCGAGACCAGTAGGAGCATCTTAGCCTATATCACAACTGGCTACATTTATATGGCTCATTAAATCCACACCGCATAGGGGCATGTTCAAAGCGCATAAACATTGAATATAACAAGGGGTATGTGTAAGCTTTGTAATATGTCAGATGTAAATAGATAATAACATAGATCCTAGACATTATCTAAGGATATATCTGCCAGCATGTCATTGCACCATATTATTTATACCTGGATGCATTACAAATCATTTGGTGGTTCACAAATCTTTCATATGGAGCTAGGTATGATATGTCATTCTCCCAGTGGTGGAATTACCCTGTTGCCCAATTCAGTACAAATGGCGCCCGATATGTATTGATGTTATTTCTGGTGGGATGTCCTCTCTGTAAAGTGTAATGTCACAGAAAATTCCTATAGTGACCGGATTAGTGACTTGAGGACGAATCACCATGTGGAAGGGGAGAATGTATCTGTGTGTGTGATGTAAAATGCTCCTACTGGTTGTGGCTCTGTGGCCAAGTTGGTAGAGTGTTGGACTAACATTCAGACAAGTCTGAGTCAAATCCCAAGATCAACAACATCCTGTTATACACACATTACTGTGATGTCACTGAAATACTGTGGAAACATTCAATTCAACTACTCACTCACATAAACACTCATTCTCGCATTTGCTCTGTCTCTCACTCACTCACTCACTCACACACTCACTCACTCACTCACACACTCACTCACACACTCACTCACTCACTCACACACTCACTCACTCACTAACTCTCACACACACACACACACACATTCACTCACTCTCCTGTGTCATGAGTGGCATACATTTTGTGACAATGGTTCAGAGGGTGGGGGAAAATCACACATTTTAGGACATCACCTGTGATATTATTATCCAAATCCTAACTTATTTAATAAAAAAAAAACATTTATTATTAACCGCCACAAAGCCACTATTGGGTGTGTCTCTATGCTCATATTAGTGTCATCTTACTTTTGAAATGTCAGCGTACTGAAGAAGACAAGATTACTGCCAGGATATATTAGTCAAGCAAGTGGGATAGACGGGCCATGTTTACACACCATGACATTCATTCATTGGGATTTGCACTGCGTGTCTGTTGTGAAATGCGTGGTAGTTATTTTAAACCTTGTGCTTCTTATCTGTATGTACATGCATTTTTGTGTGGTATTTACAAATTGGGTTGAAATTGCTGAAAGTATATTTATATTAGAAATTTGATAATAAATAAAAGTGTTTTTGCTATATATGAAGTATGATGTGCTTGTTTAGAAAATGGAATATAGAAAAATTATACAACATTCAATTATCTTGTACCTTGCATTAGTAACACTATATATTTTATTAATTAAAAAACAAACACTTAATTTATGAAAATTCCTTCTTGATATGTAGCATAATGTTTACCTTGTTTCTATGTCTTAAATACTCACATAGTCTGTTGAATACACAGAACAACTGAGTTACTCACATATTCAACAACTTCTAAGTATTTAGCATCTCATTTAAAAAATAATAATTCATTTATAAAGTATTTGGTTTATCCTTGCAGAATATGTTATAATTGAAATTCTAAATAGCATTCTGTGTTATTATGGGCAGCTAAGTCTATGAAACAAACTCAGAAGTAATGTAAAATTGTGTGTATATAATGTATACATCATTTATTCTGCCAGTTTTCGATTACAGTTGTCATATTTGGGATAATTGTACCAAAGAACAAGCAACTATGCTAG
>JAUTBV010152273.1:0-10558 GCA_032361325.1 Lepetodrilus fucensis | reverse complement strand
CCTTCAACACCTGTAGCACACTGAGTGTTGTAGTAAACCTTCAACACCTGTAGCACACTGAGTGTTGTAGTAAACCTTCAACACCTGTAGCACACTGAGTGTTGTAGTAAACCTTCAACACCTGTAGCACACTGAGTGTTGTAGTAAACCTGTAAACACTGGCTGGTACGTCACTGGTATTATAGTTACTGCATCAGAAAGGTTACTATTGCAGACATTGTTTCCAGGCCTCCAGGGTAGGTTTGAGTGACCAAGTTACTGTCTTACATCGCAACGTGTCTCATTCACACATACGCGAAGATGGTAGGTTTTAACCTTTGGCTTTAAAGTCTTATAATCTACTGCTGGAAGAACACTGACCTTGATGAGGAAGAATGTCGAACCAATCAGAGGCCAGTCGGACAAGATTTCTGGAATAAAAATCAGAAAAAAATATTAGTCGTTGCATTTATTTTCTCGATATTGAATTGTACCCGGTAGCTAGGATGAGATGGAATAAAAATAAAAAAATCTTTTTTTTTTGCAGTTTAGAAAATTCTAATCATGACTTGTCAGTTTAGGGCAGGAGGAATTAATTAGTGACGCATTAATTTTGTGATTTACAGTATATTATTACTGACCGAGGAAGCGTGTGCGACAGTCGAGTGGCGACATCTGTAGGATTTCCAGCGTGTGGTTGTGGATCATGTTGAGCCACTGCTGTGACTGCACCTCGGGGTGTGACCTCAGCTTCTGTGGCACCATCGACGACATGTCCTTCCTGGTAACACACATCAAAGGACAACACTGGGTGAACGGTTCTAACAAGGTGGTTCACATAGATTCATAGATACATTACCAATCATCTTATATTTTATGGAGTGAGTGAGTGAATTATTGTTTTATCACAGCAAGAATCTTTCACCTATACGTGACGAATATATTATGGAGAAAATGTAGTTGTACACGATATAAAATACTCCTACTGTTCAAAAAGTCACATCCAGACAAATGACAAACTGATCCTGCCATAAATACCCCTCATCGGGCGCCATTTGTAACATGACCATATCACTGGGATTCAAACTCTCTCAAGTCTTGATGTGTCCAACACTACAAACTTGGCCAAAGAGATAAATAGACTTACTTGGTGGGCAGACCAACTTGGTTGTTAGCCTTGTACAACAGAGCACCCAGCATAGCTATCTGTTCCTAAAGAGAAAAAGGTTGGGGTGAAAATAAAAATAAACATTAAATGCATTATATCATGATTGCATCAGAAAAGGTAACTTTCACAAACATTGATACCTGGCTCCTGGAATAGGATTTGTAAACAGGGATTATAACTAACCTTAAAATGTACTTGCCCGAACAGTGATACAAATAACAACTGTTATGAATTTTGAGAAATGCACGCACACTTGCAATTGGAGCCTACACACAAATATAAATACATGTATAACAAACACACACACACACACGCACCACATATGTATTTAGCGTGATGCCCGACATATGTATTTAGCGAGATAACTGACCTTTTCGTCCCTGTCAAGACTGCTCCTGTTGACAACCACGAGAAGGCCATCCAGATAGTCTAGCACACACTGTAACACAAACATCAATAGCATCTTTCAGTAAGTTGCGTCCCTTAAAACCCCTTGAGAATTATCTCCCTTTGCCACAGGAACATTAATAGCATCACCAACTCTCACAGAAATACCGGAAAGGGTTGGGGGCGTGGGGGTATATGTGGCGGTTGGGTATGTCATTCTCAAAACATGCTTACAAATTTCTTAGCCTAAGAAGAGTTTGTAGCCATACTATAAGATTTGTGAAGATTGTCATATGATCGTAAAAACGTTTCGAGAGTAGTCTCTGCTAGTTTGCAAGTCAAAGTTTGTGTAATTCCATATTCCATCAAGAATTCTCTATGCATTGAAAATAATAGAAAACGATTTGTTTTTTGGTTAATTTTCCGAACATTTCTGAAAGACTCACAATGTACAAAATTCATTTTTGTTACACATTATGGATCATGTGCAATTTAATTTTTTCTTACTTTTGAAAAAAATATATTCAACAATTTTAAAATATTCGCATGGACTATTTTCAGCTGGAATGGACGGATTGTCTACCTGATTGAACATCATGTCCACGTATATCTCGTTGTCCATGTGAGTAAGTGGGAAGAACCAGACGGTCCGCTGGAAGATGAGGTCAAAGTCCTTCTTCTCCCGCACAAACTGTGCCGTCACGTCTAGCACATACTCCTCTCTGCTCAGTTTGTTGAACTTGTTGTCTCCTGAAACAAATAACATCTCAAATATCAGACTGACGTTCTCGTAGGTGAAATATATGTAGCCGAGGACCGTGCTGATCTTCGTAAACAGGGATCAAAATTATCACTAGCCCGCTAGCCTGGACCATTTCTCCCAATGCTAAAGGTATCCTACGGGCTAGCAGAAATTCATAACATTTGTAATTTGTATCACGTACCATTCGAGCGATAAGTTTTAAATTTGGTTTCTATCGCAGGATAAATGGTATCTTTAGAAAGGTCATGAACATTATAAGTAATATTAATTTATAAAGTGGTAGGAAAGTGTTCAATTCTATAATATTCTATATATCATATTTAGACCCTTTCTATAGGTCCAGAATTTTGCCAACTTTTGATATGTTCTTCCTCTGACCTTATACTACACAAAACGATAACAAAAAAAACCATGTTCTTGCAATATGGACTGGTTTCGTGTGGACATGTCATAACAGGGTGGTAGACCATTGGGCCAGAGCCAAAGGTCAAAGTTCGAACTCCAACTCAGGACCTGGCATCAATGTTCACAGTCATTACCCTTCAACCTTCAACCATGATAGAATGCAATGTCTGTACTGTTATAATGCAGTTATCATCTTTGGTTTGTCAGTACCAGCCGGTGCTCGCAGGTTTACTGCAACACTCATGCTACAATTGTTGCAAGTTTTATCCATCTATGAGCTGGCAGGCTATGACCTGAGTGAAATACTCTTGAAAGCAGGTCAAATTTGAAAAAACAAAGATGGACTACGTTGTGGACTTGTCACTCACTGGTTCTCAAGAACAGAGTGTATTCCTCCATCTCTACAGGGTTGAAGATGTTCAGGTCCTTGCAGATGTGTTCAATGGCATCGTTGACAATCTAAACAAAACACAGAGCATTGCATCATTATTTGCTTTCTTGTGGTATTCAGAGGTCAAAGGTCACAGTATTGAATCTGCACTGCCGGTTCCAGTACAGAAAATGGCAGTATTTGGTTCTGGCAATGGGAAAAGATGAACATTCAAACTAGATCCATATATTTTACTTTATTTAATGTATGCAAGTTTAAATTTTGTCTCACTATTTTACACACAGAAAATTACTTTGTATGTTACATAATTTCATGTTATATAACCAAACAATTAGTATATGGTTATTAAACGGTTATAAAATAAAAAGCATGGTGATATTATTGAGTTTGTTCCCTGGACTGGTAGTTGATATTGGACATTGTGTTGGGAGTATTTGTAAATAGTATTGAAAATGTTACTGACCGTGCAAGATTTAACCTGTAGCAGACCTCCTTGCATGTCTGACCCACTGTAGATGAACGGGAAACGTTTTGAGTTGCGGCCATCCTGAAACAGAAAGTGTTAGGTTCAAGAAATCTTTGGTAAATATAATGCAAATTAAATACATTGGGAATATTTTTTTTAAATGTAATTATATTAAATTGTTTCAAACATATTTTATTATTCTATTATTATTTAAGATCTAATTATTATTATTATTATTATTATTATTATTATTATTATTTATTTATTTAATTTCAATTTTTTATTTTTTTAAAAACAAAATTGAAAAGAAAATAATTTAAATTTGATTAATTTAATAGATTATATTTTTATGTTAAAATTAATTTTTATTTAATATTTTAATTAAATTATGCAAAAACCACTTGTGTTAATTAATTAACTTAGCAGGGTAATTCCACTCACGGCCAAAGCTTGAACCTCCTCTCTGAGAGGAGTGTTCTTACGACCTCCATACTTGAACGTCATCCTCAGGTTGTTAAGGCACAGAGTGGCTGCATCTGGAAAATTAATAATAATTAATATTTGGTTAAATAATCATAATAATAATAAGCAATGATAATAATAATAATAATAATAATAATAATAATAATAATAATAATGATAATAATAATAATTATTAATAATATTATTATTATTATTATTATTATTATTATTATTGCATCATTATTATTATTATAATAATAATAATAATAATAATAATAATAATAATAATAATAATAATAATAATAATAAAAATAAAAACTTTTAATATTGTTTTTATTGAAATATTTTGTTTAAATTGGGGTTTATAATATCACAGTTTGTCATTTAACCTTCTTCCTGCTGAATACAATCAAAGTGTTTTCTGCATGTGATCAGGCAACTTAAGTTGCCTTCAGCAGGGAGAGGGTTAAGGGCAGGAGGAAACATCTATACTGATTTTAATAAACTGTCAGTTGGAAAATAAAAACACTACGCGCAGAGACTCACTGCTGAAATGGCGCATGGAGTCCGAGGACGTTGACTCCAGATACTTGAACAGGTATGGACGCAGCGACTCGGAGCAGTCGCAGAACGCCGCTACCAGAGCGAACAGGATCCAGCCTCGAGAACTGCTACGCCTGTCACGAAAAGTCGCAACAGTCACGATAAGTCACAACAAGTCACAATAAGTCACAACAGTCAGCATAAGTCACAACAGTCACAATAAGTCCAGTCACAATAAGTCACAACAGTCAGCATAAGTCACAACAAGTCACAATAAGTCCAGTCACAACAAGTCACAACAAGTCATGTTGCTAATGTTGTCTAGTATCAGATGGTTGTCATATTAGTTCAAATCTTATGTTAATCCTGGATCATGCCTCATTATTACAAAACTTTTCTGAGTACGATTTTACAAATTATTCTCATTGTTTTCTTTGCCATGACTAAGCAGTCCTTGTACAGATTAAATGAGTGAGTGAGTTATTGTTTGATGTCACAGCAGGAATATTTCACCCATACTGACCCAAAGAAATACTTACGGCTTCATGCTCCGGTTGCTGGTGGTCTGTTTGCAGAGCTGACAGAACACCTCGTTCCGGAGTTCTGGGTATTTGTGACAGGACTGTCATAGACAAAGAAAAAAAGGTTATAACATCTTTGACAAACATTTAAAAAATTAAAAAATAAAAAGAAAGATTTATAACAATTTGACAAAATTTTAACAAGTATAGAGCAATAGACAGATCAATGAATATTCACCAATATTTTACATACGGTAGTTGAATGGCGAGAGAAACTATTTAAGACTGATCCCAATCAAAAATAATTAGTAATACAAATATAGTGACCGAAATAAAATAACAAAAAATACTAATGTATATGATAATGTATGTGAGCATTTAGTTCATGATCTTATATTTATGGAGTGTTCATATTCGTTATCTGTTGTGATTTGTCATCACGTACCCTGAGGATCTTCATTACACAGTCGTACTCTGTCATTCCTTTATGTTTGGGGTAATCCTCCATAAACTGCATAATACCTGCACAGAAAACATAGAAAATTTGTTAAAAATATTGGTGTAGCATAATAAAACTGCAAAATTACTGCAATGGAAATGTGTGCTCTCGTTCGATGTGTGTACCAAGTTTATACTGCATAGCAATTTACAATTATTTCACCGGTTTAAATATATGACAAAGAGTTGTCTCCCTTAATGTGCTTTTTAGATAGGGCTTGCTCCTTTCTAGCTGTTCTGTCTGTACTTTTTGTCTGTTACAAAGGATCAACACCGCACAGTGTAACTCACTGAATACAACAAAAAACAATCAGAGAGCTCCACTGCTATGTCTAGACATGCGAGTGTTGCATGGGGGTTACATGTGCTCTAAAAATAGCGACCCGCGTTGAGTAGTGGAGCTCTCTGATTGGTTGTAATGTAATGTATTCAGCCTGAAATTTCATCTCAGAAAACAGAGTTCTACATAGGCAGTGATCCCTGGGTATTTGACGGAGGTTAGTATAGTCATAATGGCCTGTGTTTTCGAGGATGACTCTTCCTTAGTTGTACAACTATTGTAATAAATACTAGGGTTTGAAATAAGCTAAACTTACAAATGAAGCACTCCAAAGCCATCTTGTTAAGTTCAGATGATGGCATCTTCAGTAGAGAGGCTTGGATAGGAGACTGAAAAATAGAACCGCTTTATTTATTAGCATGACATCATATAACATGTTATAAGCTACAGGGAGAGAACCTTACCTTTAAAAACCTACTACCTTGAATAAACATTCAAATACATCAAATACATGTGCAAACTTTTGTATATATATTTTTTTAACTTCTTTTTTTATTTTTTTTATTATTTTTAAAAATGGGGTCCACGTTGGACCCTGCGAATCTGCAGTGCATCGAAGAGCATTATATTTAGGGAGCACTGTAGTAGGTTTTTAAAGGTAAGGTTCTCTCCCTGTAGCTTTTAACATGACGTCATGCTAATAAATTGTCGTTTTATGATTACATGACCTCATACACGGGTCAAGCTATGCTCCCTTACCCGCGTCCATTTGACAAGCTCCGCCTGCTCTTTCCACGTCCAATCAGAAGAGCCTGTAACCACAATAAGTTCATAGGTCATTGCAAAATTATTTCAAAATTTTATTTTTAAATCGCCACCACAAAAAAAATAAAATGTATTTACCAGTTTCCTAAAATGATTATCAGAATACACATTCCTGACACTTCTCCCAAATATTACCAGAAATCTTGAAACTATCACTAATCTCTGTAAACAAAATGGCCAAAGGCCATCATGGAGTAAATAAATTTAAGCTGTATTGTAACTATGGAATAATTATTTCCATTTATGTTTTTTTTAATTTTTTATTTTTAAATTTTTTTTTTTTTTTTTACTGGCTGTTCAAGCTACAAGAAATACATAAGTTAAAGTGAGTAAGTGAGTGAATATGGAGTTTAACATTGCTACGGGAATCTTTCACCCATTTGCGACAAATAATTTAAAGAAACGGGTGGCTACGATTTGTTTTGTACTTGCATGCAGTGCATGTTTATTCATGCAGTGTCTATAAATAACTTCTGTGTCTTATTCTCATGCATGGATAGGGAATGGTTCATGCAAATACTTATTAAATGGTCATATTTAATCAACAATAAATAGATAATCGACACAAACATGCACATTTCTGAGATTAAAGCTAACACATCAAAAAAAAGTTAACAACACTTTGAATAAATCCAATATTTAACATGCATTAATCATCACAAGCTGAAATTTTGTTGTCAAGAAAAAAATATATTAAAATACGGAAAATTACATTTCATGCAAATTTACCCAAATATTATTGTTAGTGTTAGTTTGGGTGCACGTGAAGCTATACAAGTTATCCAATATAGGTGATGTTAATTCATTTGGCTGTTAATGCAAGACAGGAAATACACAGGATAAAATTGTGTTATGAAGACTCAAACAGTTGAATCTGAAATTGATATAAATAATGAAACCTAATGCTGTCATTCAGAGACCGTTTAACCCTCTCCATGCTGAAGGCAACCAATGAAAACTTCTAATTTATCTATCCTTAAAATTACAAACACTAAAAAATTTGGAGAAAGAAAATGATCATTTTCAAAGTTCATGTTTTCAATAACAAAAAAAATCAAAATGTACGTATTTTTGTTATAATTAAAACAGATTAAAACACATTTTAAAAATTAAATACTAATAATTTTGAACAAAATAATTTTCAATGTGTAATAATTCAAACAGATTAAAAAAATATGTTTTAAATTAAATAAATAAATAATTAGTAAATTCAAATTAATAGCCGAAATACGGTACTGATTTTCCATCATCAACTGTTTGAGCTATAAATAGACAACATTGTGCAAGCACTGCACCATCACCTCTGCGATGTCGTTGCTGCAGATTGCGCAGTTTGAGGCTTTCGATCATCTTAATGGTGCCTCGTATGGATCCCTCGTCCGTTCGCTGCATTTCAAACCTAAATACAAATGAGTTAGCGGAGTGTAGATCTATGTACAAGGGGAGGTAAGTCAGCAGCATGTGTGAATATAGATAGATCTGCTGGCAGATGCCCCTTGGCTAAAATACACACCCTGGAACACAGTTTCAGAACTTTTCCACCCAACAAAATTGTTTTACTAAAATAACAAATAATAATAAATTAAACCTTTTGAAAACTACAACAAAATGTGATTTCATTTTCTGAATTATAAAAATTAGAAATAATAATCATTTTTCTTTAAAATATATATGTTTTAAATCCTCTTAATATGTTTTCTTCTTCCTAAACATTCATTAATTTAGGGTCTAATAGTTGGTTTTTTAAACACACCAGTATTATATAAAAAAATGCCAATATTTACCAATATTAAATTGCTTGTGAATTTCCCAAATATATATTGTTATTGTAGAGAAAAAATAAATATAATATCAACATAAATTTCCAATATAGATAATAAACAGAAATTTAAAAATAAATAAATTATATTTTGAGAGAAAACTCACTAATTCTTCCCTGAACCAATCGATAGGGATTCTATGAATGCTATTCATCTGTAATAAATGTTCCAAACTGTTTGTTCCAGGGTGTGCAGCTAGTGTATGTGTTATGTTGCATACAACTGAGTCTAGCCAGAGCCTAATGCTATGTCCTAGGATGAACATAGAGAAGCTGGGCCGAGTCCACTGGTTGACATATAAGAAGATGGTCCTTTTTGTAAAAAGTACCTCTAGAAACTCCAAAAATTCAAATTGGATTCAAAACACTTTATAGAATAATTTCTTCTTTATGTCAACCAATGTTGTACGCAACTTTTAAAGTGCCGAGTCCATTTGCACAAATCAATTTTTTAGCATAGGAATGTAATTTAACATTTTCTGTGCTGGTGGCAACTACAGATGCCCTGAGAATTATGATTAATTAACCAGCAGGGAAAGGGTTAAGGATTTACATAGACAGCATATGTGGTTTAATCCTTAAAAATCTTGTTTACAAATCCACATAAAGTTTTCAGTTGAGCATGAAATAATAGTCAAAAGATGTCGCAATCTTGGCGCCCGACATGGGCTATCTTGTAATGACAATCCTATGCTATAATTAAGATGTATTTGTTCAAATGGACCCTGTGCTATGGATTGAGTTTGTGCGAGCTGTGAATGGTCCAATGCTAGACGTGGTGGCTGTATAAGAATATATATGTCCAGCGGGTTAGGTGGACAGGTGGCGCCACCGAGTGGGGGATATTCGTTACCTGTGCGAATATCTCGAGGCGTTGAACTCGCTTTGGCATGTCTGCAATGTACCACAGCTCGAATAGCAAAAACTCGTAATAATACACATAATTTCTTGACAAATGTAAATGTAGCACAATCCATGTGAAATTGGCAAAGACATAATATTTATAATTCATGCAACATAAATAAACATATAACATGTATTTATATTAATAGAAAAACTGTCCACATTTAAACAGTTCAAGAAATATATATTCAATGGAGTTAATATGCACTGAAATGATCATGAAAGGTGTCTGTCTTGTGTTTATATATATATATATATAACATACATGTAATTGTATGTGGGATGTTCAAGTTCACAGCGAACTGCAATCTTTATGGCAAGAAGTGAGTGATTTAGTTTTAAGTTGCAATGAGAATCTTTCATCCATTTGTGATGGACGACTTTCCACAGTGAGTGACTAACCTTGTTAGGTGTATGGCATTATGTATTTCTGAGCATAAAAAGCTCAAATGTATTTTACACAATTATTAATATGTGGAGATACAAATACAAAATATTGTAATATTGAAAACCAGAGGAACATGCAGAAAAGGTAGCTTGTTGCTCAATATTACATGCGTTAAAAAAAAGTAACAATTCAAATATGTTTGACAATTAAATATCTCAACAAACCATGCCTTTAACTCTCTCAATGATGGAGGCAACCAGAGATGCCCTATAGAGCAGTGCCTGTGCCTATTCCAGCATGGAAAGGGTTACGGTAGTGTAGTGTATATTTATCACTTACTGTATCACATAGCTTAATGTAAAGGTTATTATTTGTAATTCATGTAAAGCTGTAAGCAAATATTATCATAATGATCATGTCATATTGTCATTATTGATCATTCATGTGCTTAGATGAAAAGGCATCAGAAAGCATTAATTATTCTTGTGCAACATCATGTTATACCTACAGTATGTGAAGTAATTAGTGCCCTAAGTACTTAACAAAGTCAAGATTGTCAAATGAAGGAGGGCAATATTGATGGGGTTTGTGATGCTAGTTTCAGGTTTGGGCAGTAAGGAATTGTTTGTGTGAACTTAGGCATGGTTAAATGGGTGTGACGATTATTATTATTATTTTTTAAAATTATTTTTGTATTGGGGTTTAAAGTCGCTTTCTAGAATCTTTCACTAATATCACGACTTGTCAGTTTAGGGCAGGA
>JAUTBV010152262.1:0-10560 GCA_032361325.1 Lepetodrilus fucensis | reverse complement strand
CAGGCAGGCAGGCAGGCAGGCAGGCAGGCAGGCAGGCAGGCAGGCAGGCAGGCAGGCAGGCAGGCAGGCAGGCAGACCATACTATAGATGTAATATAGTCTGCGTTGAACCTATCTTGTTCTCACCTAAATACTCCTATTGGAAATGTCTCATAGATCAGTTAAGCAAGTCTAGATTACTAGAGAATTACAAGGTTTGTGCAAATTTGCTGAGCTCAAAGTCGTTATTCCTGTTTTGTTGTTGTTATGAATTGATTAGTATATCGGGTAATTGTATGTGTAATATTTACTTAATAATTGGATCCATGGATACTAATATCCCAACCAAAAGAATTGCATCCTCTATTCATGTAGCCTATATATACGTAAATATAATACCAATACATATAATTCAATATACGTGGTTGATATCTAATGTGTAATAACGATTCGATTATCAAGTGTTGATTACGTCGTTTTGTGTTCCTCCAAGTTAATTGGTTGAAAGCAGAACTACTTTCACCCTAGTTTCCTTGCGCAAAGGCTTCAACGAATCTATTTCCTTAACGCAAACTCATTGTGTGATGCAGTAGTTACGTAGGCCTATACGTTTTTATCGCATACCATTGACATCACGTATTATCTTCTTAATGACATATACTCAAAGGATCTATATTTTCCCGTCGGAATATAGGCCTACGTGCAATGAGAAGTAAGCAACATAGATGTGACGCGCAGAAGAATACGCAACAGCTGATTGGGCACGCACTCTTAATGAAGCTTTTTGTCGCCAGTTTTCAATGGTTTATCATATTAAAATGATTGTATTGAATAATTAGAATAACCTATACTCGATACGAGTGATTACGGAAAATATGTCCCTCGTGGAATTAATGTTAAAAGTTCCCGCTAAAGCTCAGAAATGTGGACATCAATTTAACTCGGGAAATATTGTCCGTAATCACTCGTATCGAGTGGGTTATGCTCTAATTAACCTTTAAACAATTTACTTTCACTAGCTGAGACCATAGATTATAATCTATGCTGAGACGATGGATAGTCTACACGTCCGCTGTTGAGGATCACGTCGTTAGGAATATATACATGCGGAGGGCAGTCTATGACTTGCGACAACCCAGGTAGTTAAAAACACGCGGCAATAACGTTGAAACTGACGACGGAATGCGACGTCAGTTTGTTCGTACAGTGTGCTGATAACGTCTTTCCGACGTCGAAAACTGATGTCGAAACATCTGTTCGGCTTCGGAATACCGACGTTGTATCGACGTCAGTTTCAGACGTTGTTTCGACGTCATGGTCGCCTGCCCACACACGAAAAACAGAGGGGAGGGGGGTAATTTAATAATATGTTTTAATATTGTTTTTGAAGATGAAAAAGATTTTCCAGCGGATGCAATGCATAGTGAGATGTTCTGTATCATGTCCATGAGTTACCGTTAAGAAGATGGTACATGCTGTGGAACTGTTCCAGATTTAATCTGTTAAATTGGCTTGTTATGTGTTTGTATATGTCTTGGAGCCATAGCCACACAAGCTGACTGTGATAGGTTTGATAACCATATGTTGTCTATAATATAATACTGACATCTATTTACACTGGCTATATGGAAAAGTGCTGAATGGTATATTTGGAGTACATCTGTTCTAGCCAGCCCCATGTGTACTCTCATAAGGGAAATGTAGAAGCATATACAGCTGTATAAAGCCTTTCGTACAATGTTTGAGGTCGAATTAAAGTGTCTGACTTGAGTAAGAGTATGTCATAATTAGTTTTAACGTCAAGGCCCCCGTTCCACCGAAAACTCGTAACTCTACGCACAGACGCTTGCCACTGGATATATGGTATAGAAGACAACTGTAAAAACATCGATATATTATTTGTATTGTTACTTTTACTATTTTACGTATTGTGTTATCATGCTATTAGGTTAAGTAATATTATTTAATATAGAAAGGTATATATTTTTAATCTTTTTTTAAAACATTGATAGATTCGATCTACCATCCAGTGGCAAGCAGCTGCGCTCTACGAGAGCCGTAACGTTATTATAAACATATAAGAGTTATGACTCCGGTATCGATGTGATCGTTCTGTGGAATGGGACCCTTGTGTCTAAAACAGGTCAGAAATTGGTAAAATTACATAAGTATTGCCTTTACGTATATGAATTTAAATGTATGTACTCCCCAAGATACGTGCGCAGGCGTACAACTTTACACGCTTGGATGCATAATCATGGCACCATACGCGGAGCCATCCTCGAAACATAGGTCATTATGACTACACTTATATTCCGTAACATATATGGAGGTTAATGCTGGTGTTTCAATGATGACGCCTCGCAGGCATACACAAACTGCAATATCGCATATGCATATATAACTCTCAAACCAACGATCACATTCGGCATTATACCGCTGCATCATGTTAACGTAGGGGTAAATACCACACCTGTGTGTCCTTCATTCCTACGGGAAGTGTAGCATCAGAATGAAGCAAAAACGAACGGAATATCACCCTCTGTCCGTCGGTCATTACCCCATGTTAATTAAGCATAAGGTGCCGAAAGCAAGATTCAGTTTGCCAACACTAGTTAGGAGCGGAAATTAACGCTATGAATTTTGCATGGCATTTTCCATCATAATGCCGAAATGGTTTGCTTCTATTCAGAGATACTTCATGCATCACTTCCCTTTCATCAATACCACAGGCTATCCCAGAGATTAGGTTCACTTTGTTTAACGCAATTCAAAGATTCCATAGCCTGGTAATTCAAGGGTCATGTCGGTGCATTCATTGCCCACGTATTCCTGTTCCGAATATCACTGCCAATAAAACAAAAGGTTAAAAGAAGATTTCTGCATAACAATGTAAAGCCATCCTGCCGTGACTTTTATAGTTTTTGCATTTTTATCGTTATTGCTGTTTCTCATTAATTCTCTAGAGTCGATCCTCTCCTTTACGTGCAGCTTGTTTATGATGAGGGCAAGTCACCAGGACAAGTTAATCCCTTGGAAATTGCTCTCATTGTGACAAGGTCGGTAAAATGAAAATTATCTAAGACAAGGCGCCAGCTATGCACGGCACCACTAAGACCTTCTCTGAAACATACTCGACAGACTTTTTAAAGGAAGTAGTATGAAGTCAAAATATATGAATACAATAGACGCATTTCCATTTTAAAATCGATAGAACAGCTAGACAGCCTGGTAGAAGTGAAGATAACCTTACAACATTATATCTCAAACACTTTCATGCGTATACTGCCACGCTTTGGAATTGGCCGTTTGTTTAACGACCCATCGTTGATAAACCATTTCATTGTGAAACCGAAAGTAGAATTTGAATGCCATGGACAGGGCGAATTAAAGCAACGATGACGTTGGTCTTGCGATAACGTCATTCTTTGTGTTCGTGAAGCTGGCCAGAAGACACCAGATTCAAAAACGAGTCTACTTCCCGATTTGTCGGTTGCGTCGTTGCTTGCCTTGATATCGATTTCTAGGGGGAAATGACGGTCGTAATTTGTTGGTGTGATTATCATGGAGCATTTGCTGGACCCAGGACGACATTAAAACTTCAACCTGTCTGTCTGCCGCGGTCGGAGGTGATATATCTCTTAGTAGAAGGGTGTTCATGCAATTTGAGCAGCATGCGCGCAGCTTCCATCTTGCTTTCTTCTTGGAAAATTGGAAGCTAAAAAGAACTAGAGTCTTAGCAAGCTAATCAAGCTTAGTGCTAGATTATAATTTGAGAGAGGAAAGGAAAGGAAAGGATAGTTCTTTAAACTTTCCACGAAATCGATGATGACAGATTTTGAGATCGGTGCAACTACTCTCAATGTTATTCAATTTACTATGATTACTGTTTTAAAAGACGAGATTTGTAATATAGTTTGTTCAAATTTTACTAACATGATTATCACCTGTAAATCTTGTTGACATGCATTTTATTAATAGAGAGTATGATGATTCTAGTGAAGGAGTTACGGAACTGGCTCTGCGTGTAGTTGGACAATCTGTTACTTCTCGTTGGCATTAGTAATCAAGACTGAAGACCTTCCTATAGCGTGACTAAGAATACTCCGACATAAACACCGAGGTCAAACCACAACACTTTAGTCTGTTTGCGCCTACTTTAGTCTGTGGTATTTACGTTACAAAATACATTCAGGATAAATATAAATTAAATGTCTATGTACATATAACTAACTATAAGATAAACTATAAGATAAACTATGCAGACTTCATCAGGCAGCTAATCCATAAAAACTAAATACATTCAGATAATCCATACAAACTAAAAACAGAAAATACAAATACTGTATACCGTTCTAAAATGTGTAGTTCTGTTAATGCCAACATGAACGTATTTAGTCGAAGGCAGCATAAATAGTGGTATTATTTGTATATGATGACTATGTACTACGTATTTCTAAATTATTATTTAATTTTTAATAAAACAATAATATAGCATACATTAAAACATAGATGTGGCATTATCATTATATATATATATATATATATATATATAATATATATATAATAAACAATTTATATCTGTATATAAAATCGACAGACGAGGAAGTAACACGGTATAATGAAATGTAATAAACATTGACCTGCAGAGGATTAAAAAGGAAAGTCTTATATTATTCATCACAATGAGATACTGGTATCTTTTAAAGTACACATGAACCAAGCGTTCTAGGAAAGAGTACTATTCGTTCTACAAATTTACTCTGTGCGATACTGATAAAAATAGAGAAATCTCATTGGACACGGAGATTTAGCTGTGCTTTAAGAAGACAACAGAAAGCGTTTCGAGCATCCATGCACTTGGAACATAACAACACTATAGGGACGCCTCTAATTGCGCCGTCAATAATTTATCACAATTTTGAAATTAGGAACAGTGGACAAATTCCCGATGCCAAATCTCCTACTTCTAAAATAATATGAATTCACGAACTATCAATATATGTTGTCATCAGACATGTATGTAAAGTTGTGTTTTATGTGTCGATGAGAAACACTAGAGATATTGATCAATATGCAATGTTTCTCATAACGAAGTCGACATGATACACTTTAAATATTGATATGCAATGCTTCTCATAAAAGGGTCAAAGACGCTTTCGAAAGTTGACATGAAACGCTCTCGAGCTATTGATATGCAATACTTCTTTGCACGACTCAAAGAGACGTTTTCAAATGTCGATTTACAAGTAACACTGGCGTTTGAGGCAAGGATAGTCTTGCAGATATGTTAAGAACATTTAGATGTTGTCCCAAGGATACTAAAACCAACGATACTCCAGGGAGCAGAATGTTGTAGTCTGCAGCTAACTGCATAAGTAATATAGTTGTGCAAGTCTTTGAACGTGAGGGGGTATGCGTACTTATCTAATCGAGATGCTTCTTATTGTTACAAGAACCTAATGCTAATAATCTCTCCACCAGTAGTAGTGGAATTGTAGTCGAGATGTGTATGTCCGGGGGCCTATTATCACAACATTCTTACGATCGTACGGCAATCTTATCGATTCTTATAGTATGACTATTATGAACTGTTCTTAGGATAAGATGTTCGTAAGAACGTTTCGAGAATAGGCCCTCTGAACATGTAGGTTTTATATATTGTTCACGTACTTGAACATCAATGACGTCACGAATATTCTGTGATGGTGCAGAAGATGGTGGTATTGGTTCTGCTGCGCATGTTCTGTCACTGCTTGCAATGAGGAAGTACCATAAAGAAGCTGTAAGACGAGCCTGAACACTTCAGCCTGGAATCTAATGCAATGCCAGTATATTGAGATAACGACACCCTGTGTTCTCATTAATGCGCTTGTGAAAGATCAGTAGAAATTTAAGTTCTGTTCATCGACAACAACGGTTCTTCGTCAAAGACGTTACGTGGGCATGGTTAGGAGTGTGCTTTAAGGCAAATAATTGTTTGACATTAAACATGAGTGAATGTATACATTATTCTAACCTTGAAATGTTGATACTTTTGTTTCCGAAATGTTATAGATGTAGATTGGAAAGTAGCAAGACCTGTTTATAGCTTAGGGATTATTTGATCTAACGTTCATGGAGATCGATAAATAGGATATTGCTCCAAGACATCAGACATTTGATATTGTGACGATCCTCTCACGTTCTATATATACATGATCATCATGGATAGATAGAACGTGAGAGAATCGTCACAATATCAAATGTCTGATGTCTTGGAGTAATAGAGAGCGAAAACATTCCGTCACGATAAAGTTTTTGCTTCTTCTGTTGGCTATATCAAACTGTTTAAAACTATTGATGTTTGAATCTTCTGGTATTCAGTTATAACAACTTTGGTGCCAATACTGCTGACTCAAACATGCATTCCTCTATTAGTTAATTTTGATGAATGTATGTCCGTAGAAATAAAATAAGGTTTCCTTCTGTATGTTCTTGGAAAATGATAATACGCCGAGCAAATAAACAAAAGTGGACTAAAAACGGAACCCTGCTGTACTCAGAATGTGGTATGTGATGATATGGCAACGATTTGCTTTCTGTAGCCGAGATAAGAACAGTTGTAACCCATATCGTGGCGGAATGTTTTCGCTCTCTATTTTCCCTGAATGAATGTTTAATGAATATGAAGCAATGCAATGTGTAACAATTGTAATATGGGCTGAGCGTGCACATGCACATTTAATGACATATAGCTCTAACCATGCATTGTAGGCTACATCTGTATATTCCTGTAAAATATAATACTCAACAATCAATGATACATTGATAACAAGTGAAGTGCTCATAATACAATGTTATTAAGCTCTTTCATTTCAAACCCAGGTATTCTATGTGCAAACATTCATTGACATGATTGTAAATAAGGTTCAAGAATACACTCCAGTCTCTTGTAGTAACGATATAGGTCTCACTCGTTAGACATGCTGGGTTATCTGTATTGCCAGATTCCCTTCACACCAACGGTCAAAAACAATTTATCGCACAATAAAACAATAACCCCCGCTAGTCGTTGTGGCAAGGAAGCCAGCGTTCATACGCGCAGTAATATTAAATTATCGTACGACGCCTTGAAACAGGGAGACCGGATGCGGAGCTGCGATCAAAATGCGAACGGTAAATATAGACGGATAGGAAGATATTCTTGACGAAATGTCACTGACCTATGCTATTTCTCAGTTGTTTACGGCGAGCTGGCTGGATAGGATGTCCCGTACTCACACTCTTGCCATACATTGGGTACGGAGATACCGGCCAGAAGTAGGCCAAGCCTGATCACATCCCTGGGGAGTATGAATTTCAATGTCGTAATGAAAAAAGTACTGTCCTATGGTTTTATGTGAAGGTTAGACAGTCCAAACAGGATTAAATATCAAACGCATCTCAGAAACAACATTTTATAGTTGGCTATTAGATTACATGTTTCTATAATCTTATTTTGTTTTGTTTTTATTGCGTCTAGGACTCGTTTTTGTGTGTGGCTAAAACAGGACATTCTTGCATGGATAGTAGTTTGGTTAGGATACTAGAATATCGGGTACTAGTACTTCGGCACTTGACACGTGCATCTGGTACTTCTGCACTCGGTCGCTAGTATAATAAAACCGTCGTGCGAAATGTGTTTGGGTGCTAAAGTAATATGCAGGTTCGTGTCTTGCAGTAGCGCTTAGAAGTACTTGCCAAATATCCATGCCGTACGTACTATAGTATGGATACGGACGTTCCCCTTGGTTAACTATTAATTAAGAACATCACCACGGATAATAATTAGAGTCTCATCTCATCATATGAATAGGATCACGTACGTGGGTATAGTACACCATTAACAGCCAGTTATGCTATAAGTATATACGTGGAGCTGTTCTATTTATAGCACACGCAACTTGATATACTTCGTAAGAAGTCGATAAGCTCAGTGCGTGCGTATATATGGCAAATAAAGTAGATTCACTAAAACCTCAGAGGGTGAACGTAAATGATGTATAATATAGCCTTTGCATCGCATACTGATTGGTAGTTTGGTTTATGATGAAAGAATCCAATGAAAACTTTACTCTCTTATTCCCCAGAAAATTAAATTAGACTGACATAACTATTCATGGCTGGTACTGAAGTGAAAATAAAGTCTGCGAGACAGACGAAAACAACCGGTTATTTCCCTCTACATCAAAGGTCCACTCACAGACTTAATAATATTGCGAATCTTTTGATGAGAATCTATCGACGTCAGAATATCTGTGCGACGTCGACGTCTAGTATATAGAGCAATGTGGAGCGTGTGAAACAGGATAGTTCAATCAATGACCCAAGAGAGACATTTGGCGCCAAATCGACGTCCCGGGACCGCCTGCTACACTGGACAACCACTTTCCCCGCCTACTCTCCCTGGTCACGTGGTAGTCTGCGGTATCCACCTGGCGGGACTAAGTCGGTCAGCGGAACAAAATAGATACGACCCCAGGACCCCGTCTGATTGGTGGAAAACTCGGCCAGCGATCCTGTCAGAAAGTATACACACAACTGTAGTCGGAATGCAAACTAGTACATTCCTGTAGTTTACGTGTAGCTAGCAATACATTGGCGGGTCTGTAATATCGATATAAACACGAGTCTAGCCGACTGGGTCACTTGTGTAACAATATCAGCCGTCGTAAACACGGTATTGGTTAACCATTACGAATATATGGAGGGATATATCATAATATACAGACAGCTTGTCATACTAATTGAACCTTAGAATCACTCGATAATGTAATAATAATATACTCATACGCCCACACACTCACAGAATTTCACAAGCTCAGTCTAGCTAACCTTCATCAATATACGATATTATGCGTAGTTGAGAAATTTTGTAAACAACGTCACGTGGTATTGACATATACGTGTACAATTAAATATATTGTGCAATATTCAGCTCACGTAATCACTCGTGTTGACACACACACGCGCGCGCACGCACGCACGCACACACACACACACACACACACACACACATACATGTGCGAGAGCGATAGACTGACACAGATATTAGACAGATCGATAAACAATACGACAGACAATAATGATGAACCTTGGACAATACTTTAAATCTTGATTGTCTAGATTATAGATTATAATCACTGATAATCTCTCACTTCAATTCAGTTCGAATAACAATTAGGCCTACACATAATATAAACCATAAAAATCGTGTCAGTTTTCATGTTTCCATGGATCTGACATGACTCAATATCTCCACCGGTCTTCATCTATCGAGTATGATGTCTTCCAAGCAATTGTCCCAAAAGAAATGTCATGACGTACCCTGACTGATCTTAATCTTACGTATTCATAAGTACCGGAAGTGTGCAAGACAGAAGTAGGCCAATATCTGGTGATAGCGACCCCTCACGCGACGTACTTCCGGTTCCGACATTGACGGGATTAGTGCATGCCGACGACCGGGCGTGCTCAGCAAATATAAGTCTTTGGATGTCATAGACATTGGCGTGGCAGACACGCGGAATACCACTTAGATGTGGCCTTTGGTCCTGTGCGTCATTTCCGAGGTTTCAAGTTCAATAGTGGATGATATAAGATCATCCACTGAAACTGAAGACCATCGGTGCCAATGACACCGGTTTCAGAGGAGTTATTCCTATGCGTAAACCTAGTCCTTGTCAATGACGTTTTATAGGAATATTTTCGATTTTTAATAATTTTTTACATTCTTGAAAAATTGTTAGAATTAGCAATTTTTCAACAACAAAAAATAATCAAAAATCATTAAAAATCGATAGGAATTGCTATGAAACCTCGTTGATAAGAACTAGCGTAGCCCCCACGTCATCATACATTTCACAAACGTCATAATTTAGATTAAGGGGGGCCTACAGCTTATGTACAAAGATCCTCCTTTGAGAGTATCTACACGTAGATCTAGTACACATGTATTCCATAGTGCTTATCTTTCCGTCAGGAGACGTGTAATTAATCTAGCGACAACAAGACCTCATACCGCCATGTCACTGAGAGAAGACAGCTGCCGTCGTCATCAAGTCGCTGAAAACAAACATAAAACATCGTTCCATGATGTAATCCAGTAAATCAGTCTCCATCAGCGGTAGATGGCGTTGAAGATGTTCAAAACATGTTTATTAACCAATTGAAACGGCAATCGTATTGAATTATCTAATTATCACGAACATCAACAACAATCATGATTTGCTTTTTGCTCTTAAGTATGAAGGTTATGTGTAATAATAGGACTGCATAGCACGAGTACTGGTTTCAATGCTAACATTCCTGAAAGTCTAGAACAATAGGAAGACATACCTACTTCCTACTTGAAATGCAAGGAAGTGCATAATGCTCATGTCTGCCTATAGCTACGCATTGTATTTGGTTTCATGAAAGGTCATCTGTTGATAGGAGTTGTGGGAAGAACATCCTAGTATTATATACTATAGTATTGATGTGGCAAGAACATCCTAGTATTATATACTATAGTATTGATGTGGCAAGAACATCCTAGTATTATATACTATAGTATTGATGT
>JAUTBV010152251.1:0-10561 GCA_032361325.1 Lepetodrilus fucensis | reverse complement strand
ACAAAAGGCATAATCAACACTGTTGATTATGGTATCGTTAATACACAGTAGATAACCACCACGTATGTGGAATAATTCTTATTTATTTCATGGAGATGATATTTGGCATCAATAAAATCAGAGGTAACAAGCTCAGACAACATAATCCAAATGTCCCTACCTTAAACACGAGTTTCTTGAGCAAAATGTTAACAGTGATACCGCCCGCCGCGCCCGGCAGAATGAACAGCCAGCTGATGTTGTGTATGTTGGAGAACCAGGACATCTCTCTCTCCAACGCGTAAAGAGTCAGTGCGATCAGAATGGGCGGGATCAGCGTGCACACCCACGTGACCACCACGCCCAGGATAGCGCCACTCACTTGCACCACGTAAGGTGGCAGACCATTGGCTGAAATAAATATTCACCATTGGCATGATTTGCTGGAATTAATATACGGTATGCATGTAGTATGTTCAAAAATAAATGCATAGATGTGTGTCTCATTCATTGTCAAAGATGTCGGAATTTTTATTCCGATCACGTAAAAAATATTAATTTACATATTTATATAAATTATCATTTTGAAGACAAAATTGAAAAAAGACAATGACAATACACATAATAATTACATACTATCAAGATATACATGTATAATTAAAACATTTCATAGTCGAATTCCCTTACAAAAGGATAAAATAAGTATTGGAAAATAATATTTGAGATTAGGCAAAGTATAAAATTTGGAATGCTGAATTGCAAAGTACACAGAGGAACAATATTAACAAATTAATAAAAATAAATAATAGCAAAATTCAAATATTACCAGGCCCTTACTTTTGGGGTATGTGGATATTTTCCTGCCGATTGTCAGAATGACGACGGCCACAATGGACCAGTTGATGAGCGTGCCGACACGCTGCGGGTACGACACCATGAAGTAACCAATGAAATCAAAGAACACCATGTTTCCGTGCTTGTCTTCCCCGGGGTCGACAACTTGTGGACTGTTAGCCAGAGTAATGAGCAGTTGAAGTAAATTTTCACCTGAAATAGAGTTTAATAGTTTGAAGTGAAAATAAAGTAGATCTATGGTAAAAAAAATTTTTTTTGGTAGCACCATTGAGGGACGAGTTTTCATGGTATTAATGTTCATGTGCATTGCGAGCGATCTACTCACAATTGTATAAATTTTAGTTTATTTTTTTCTTGAAATTGCCATTTGTCTAATTACCTCCCCTTTGTAGACAGCCAGAAGGCACCATCTCTGGTTTGTCATGCATGGTGTGGTACACATAGCCGTTCTTTACATGGGCAATATCTAGACCTGCAATCAAATAACAGGATTGTACTTGTGCTTCGAGTACGATTTCATGCTCAAGCTCAAAATGTACATGGTGTTTACGCTTAATAAACAAAATGTCGAGTTGAGCATGAAATCGTACTCATAAACATTTTGTAATCTTGGGGCTTGGATTGAAGAAAATAAGAGAGGAGATATCACGTATTATAACTGAATTAGAAAACCAAACATATTATTACTCCAGTCAATAGATCAATTTGCACACAGCTTCCTTTCAACTCCCTGGGAAGTATACAACTACTAATAGATCATTTCCCCCCCCTGCTAGAAGGTTAGCATTTACACTTCCATTTCAACTGTTTGATTGAATTAGCGCTTAATCATTGCAGCGGACGACTCCATCTCATCCTACCTGGTACCCACTAACTGCTTGGTTAACAGGCTTTCCTCCTACCTGGCAGATCTCCAAAGTCTCGGAATACACGATAGTCGGTGTCGGAGGGCACCAGTCCATTTTGAAATATTTCCTGTGAAAATGCAGACCCGCACGGATACTTGGCCGAGTTGGCATACGCTCTAACCAACCAGGGATGCTCGGGACCTGAATACAGTAATAATAATAATAGTGATAGTAGTACATGTAGTTGTAGTAGCCAAATAATAATAGTAGTAGTAGTAGCCAAAAAATATATATTTAAAAAAAAAGAAGATAAATACATTTACAAAAAATAAAATGATAATAATTTAAATGTTTTGTACATACCAGTTTGGAAGACGAGCTCCCAGCCTCCTGCACCTGCTGAGTCCAAATTGATGAAAGCCTTGACACTGTCTGCCCACTGATGCTGAGTGATGAACCCATGGCTGGCCTGAACACACGCAAATATAAACAAATTAAATCATGAGATAAAAAATAAATAAAATATTAAAATATTGAAAACCAGTAGGGTGTGCGGAAAATGTAGCTTGTTGACATTATTGCCCAATATAGTAATAAGCCGCAATTATATGTAAATAACCCCTTCCCTGCTGGATTAGGCACATACACTGTTCTTTATGGTGAGTGAGTGAGTGAATATGGAGTTTAACGTCGCTGCGGGAATCTTTCACCCATTTGCGATGATGTTCTTTAGGGCTTCTCTGGTTGACTCCAGCATTGAGAGAGCTAATAATAGCCAAATTTTATTCTTTTAAGTTTAGCTTTGCTAGTTCACAGAAAATATATTTTGTAATGGTCTGGTAAAACATGTGTCACATGCAAGGTGTGTTATTTGAACAAGATGTTATTTTGACCTGCAGGACGTTCTCTTCGGCGCCATTGAAGAGCAGAATGACATTGTGAGTAAGAGCTGTGTCCCTCTGAGTAAGAGCTCTCAGAATCTCCAACATCAGGGTACAGCTGACAGCATAGTCACTGGCACCTGGGGATAGAGGACAATGCACCCATTGAAAAATTATCAATTATATTGTTTTTTTTTAAAAACTATAAAACACCCCCCCCCCCCCCCCCCCCACACACACACACACACACCACCACCAACAACAGAAATATAGAAAAATTAAATATTAGAGTTGCTAAAAAAAGGAAATATCTACATGAGAATAATTTCAAATGTGAGGAATATGATGAATGTTTGTAAAAATGTTTGTAATTACGGTTACCCAATATGAATAATGTCATAAATAACATACATGTATATTGATAAACTTATCTTTCTTTCAATGTTGCTGCTGCATAGCTGTTAATTACATATTCATGTTATTGGCATGGACTATCCCAAATGGTCAACATTAAGTAATAACTACTCAGTTGCCCCACTCTCTCTCTCTCTCGCTCTCTCTCTCTCTCTCTCTTAATATTTGCTCTTCAAACCTAATGTGGCAATTAATTAATTGAAGTATTTGCTGTTATATAACTAGGAATTTGATATTTTCACATTGGTTGCTGGGCAAGGTTACACAAAGCAACATGCACAGATCCATTAGTAGACTAAAATAGCATCGAACTTGTCATACAAACTGATAATAAAACAGAGAGCTGAACAACTTTCCATTTTTTTTATCTCGGTACATATTTTATGGAATGGATTTTTTGGTGTTAACCAAAATAGAAAAATTCAGATTACTAAAA
Organism: Lepetodrilus fucensis; assembly: GCA_032361325.1. Lineage (NCBI taxonomy): Eukaryota > Metazoa > Mollusca > Gastropoda > Lepetellida > Lepetodrilidae > Lepetodrilus > Lepetodrilus fucensis. The sequence goes on along the minus strand of JAUTBV010152251.1, from coordinate 7,148 downwards.
TATGTTTGTTCATATAGCCAGGCAAGGTATTTTGAGTAAGGTACACCAGGCTGGTTTTATTTATATTAAGATTTTACCACCTGTTTGCCCATTCATTTCCCATTCTTCATCTTTATGTGTGTATGTCTGTTGTCTGTTACTATGTATTATTTGGGGGGAAATAAATATTGTTTAAACCACTAGGCTGGTGGCATACGGTAATAACCTACAATCTGCTGTGTGCATGTCCCCCAATGTGAGCAGCAAACATTATGAAAATAATGAATACCATATTGCTACATCTGTTACAATCTATATACTGTAAAACAGGTATCATTCGCATGTCTGTATTTTTCACGAAATTCACGATCTGTGTTTGATCGTAAATTTAAGAAACATGTGAATATTACAAATTTATACCTGGTCAGGACTAATTACTGTTGAATACATCAGTGACCATAGCACTTGTGACATGTGATTTTAACAGATTAGCCTGTGAGTAGGATCCGAGTTTGGTGAAGTTATTAATTGACCCAAAAATGTATTTTGACATACTTGGACAATGTGAATTTAACAAATCGTGAATGTTTTTTCTCTTAAATATTGCCAAATCGTGAAAAATTGCGAGCCGCTAAATAAAACCGTTTTACAGTATATTGATACATTTCTTATTAAATTTTACTACCGATTTCTTGATGGCTTACCAGGACTATCTGCGACAGTATCAAAATGGCAATTGATCAATAAACTGTGCTCGCTGACCGACTGTGATGGTGACAGCATTGCAATGACATTTTTCACATCACAGTAAACACTTGTGAACTCGCCAACGCCAATGAAATCGATGACAAACGACCCATTTACATTCTGACTATCTATTTTGATATCGTGTACCGATTTCTTATTTTTCTTGATTTCCAACAGTTCTGACAGAATGTATTTTTCTGCCTGAGCATGAGCCTCACTGCCTGAAACGCGCGGGCCAAATGCAGTGATGCGGTTCAGGTGATCTCTTGCCCTTTCCTCAGTAAAGTCTGTGTCGTTGTGGTTTTTAGATAACACCGGTGATGGAAACGAATTCATGCGAAAATGAACAAGTAAAACGCTTGAAGCATAAAAAAGCAGGGACATAAGTATCACCACAGGGGCGCTAAGCAGATTTTCTTTTGCACATGCAGCTACATTTGATTGGAGATTATCTGAGTCTAAATGTGAATCTTTTTCATTTTCTTTGTTTTGGAAATTTCTCTTTCTAAGGTTGTTAGGATGGTTGTTGTGAACTTTTGACTCCATTTTGATTACAGCGCCCCTTACGTTAAAACGCATATTTTCTCCATACACGGATGAAAGGATGCGTACAATAATAATCTGCTAATGAAACAGCAATGTAAGGAGTTTTGGAAAATGAGATTATTTAGAAACCTGAACCGTACTTTACGAAACGAAAACAATAAATAATAAATTAACCATTTAACATATAAAATACACGTAATTATTTATCAAACATTTTGTATAGAGCAAACAACATGAATATTACGAGTGCGTGCTAGTATTTAGTTACTATTGGACACGAAAGGGCCATCATAAAATATTTATTTTCCATTTACGGGTTTCTCTTTTGGATTCACCACGCACTGTGTAGTATTTTTTTTTAGAACTTTTGTGTAGAATCGAAGATGTCTGGAAGGTTTAAACCAAATGAAGGAGACTGGATTTGTCCAGATTCAAAGTAACCTACATTTTCTGAATCTTGCATGCTTGAAGTATGATTTGAATGGTAGAAAATTTCGACATAAAGATCATAGCTTCTAGTTTGGACATTATTGTAGATGCAAGAACAATGGTTGTCTAGACTAGAAAATAGACTAGACATTGAGATGATTGACATCAACAGCTGGTTACAGGTTTAGTTACTAAATGTTGAGACAACCTATACACTTATTATTTTTTACTAGATCTACAATACAGTAAAGTGAGGGTCCCTATTATGGATGTGATACTACTATCAAACACATGCTGATGGTATTCAATATTAGCTAGTAAGAGTAAAGTTACACACAAATGTAAATTGGTAAACAGATATGCATGTATTCATGAAATTAGGGATGTGCACTATACGTACAGTGCATAAAGCAGTACACGTAGAAATGACATTACCCGGCAATAAACATGGCATAGAGTAACTAAGAGTATTCCAGATAACCATAACGCTCAAATGATGTATGTATGCACTTCCCGTTGCGGCCCAAGTCATTACGAGTTTCAGCAATTAAAACAGTACCACATAGTATTTTATCACATTTATCGTTATGCACCAAACTAATGCCACCCCTTGTAATTATCGGATGTATGATGTTTCGTCCCGTCCCCCAAGTCATTACAACCCCCGACAATCTGCCCCAAGTCCATGCCACTTTCGTCTCATTATACCTTTCCATCATACTTTTTGCGCTCAAACAAGATGTTCAGATGTCCTTCAAGTTCAACATAATTTAATTTACCTATAGATACACTTTTGATCTAAATATGCCGCTAGTACTGTATCTATTTGTTTGTAACCCGGATAAAGATAAACCAATATTGAATGGATGAATGAATGGAAGTTATATTGAGGTGGTGAAACATACACCCATAGAAAAGTAATATTAGGTATGGGGAGAAACGTACATCGATAACAGAATATTGTAAGTAATGCCAACGTACGTCCGTCAAAAATGAAGATGGGGCGAAAATGTACATTAAAACAAATAACTGGGGAGCAATTTACTTTTAAAAAATGGTTGGGGCAAAAATGTCCACTACAAGATGGGGAGTAATGACTGGGGGTGAAACTTAAAGGGGACGAAACATTTGCCAGCTGTACTTATCTTGCATTTGATTGCGAAATATTTGGAAGATGTTAAAAAATAAATGTGATAAATTTCACAACTTTTGTTTTAGATGCGGCAATGTCAACTTTGCGAGAAGAACATCGTGTAACAAATGTGGAAAAAGTAAAAATGGTATGTATGTTATGTAATAATTTTTCAAATCCTGTCCCAGATTTTTTCTTTTCTTTTGGTCGCATATACCGTACATGATATATATGAAATGTTCCTGCAATGACGACTGATATAAATCAACAAAATTGGCATTATTTTTAACTCCAGAAAAGAAGGAAGATGCTGTGTTTAAGAAGGGAGGCCAGGAGATTGGGAAGGCAATGGCTGAGAAAAGTCACGGTCTGTTCAGCGCGGACGACTGGCAGTGTAAAAGGTGCAATGTTTGGATAGTTTTTCTTGTAATTACCCTAATAATTCGAACCCACCTAAAATAAATACTGAAATATTTTGTTCCAATCTAAAAAAACAACCTAATATAACCAATTTTTATAAATCGTAATTTTCAAATTATTCGAGCACTGTTTTTTTTTTTTAAGTTTCAAAATCATTAATTTATTTACCATTTCATTTACATACAACCAAAGTGCCCTTTATTTATAGGTGATTTGTGATATTTTGATAATGTTGCCTTGCTTTTTATGTATTTGTCAATGTAGCAATGTATGTCCAAATAATAGAGCATCACAATGATATTCTGTTCTTTCTGTAATATTTCAGCTGTGGAAATGTCAACTGGGCCAGAAGAATGACCTGTAACATGTGTAATTCTCCCAAATATGGAAAAATAGAACAGAGAACAGGTCAATAATGTTTTCACAATTATTATTATTATACACATTTTTATTGAAATAAATTATGTTTAACTCTCTCCATGCTGGATTAAGCACAGACAGAGCTCTAAGAGCATCTCCCGTTGCCTGCAGAAGTGAGAGGGTTAAATTTATCAAGAATTATGTGAATTTATATCATGTAGCACTATGAGCAAGCTTTCGAGCATAGATTCGCCAAATCTATTCTTGAAAGCTTGCTCATAGTGCTACTTGATATAAAGTAAATTATTATTATGATAAAGTCATGATATTAGTGAAATATTCTAGAAAGTGACTTTAAACCCCAAACCAACCAAACCAATTATTATGATATGTTTTGAAATATATTACAACAATATTTGGATCTGTTTTCTAGGTTTTGGTGGTGGTTACATGGAAAGAGATGAGGTCGTTGAGTATAAGCAGCGAGAAGAAGAGTCAGACAGTGAATATTATGAGGTGAGAGGTCAAACAGCAGTTAATTGGTACCCGGTATGATGTGATGGTTATGTGGGTTTTAACCCCTACTAGCATTGTATATGCTGTACAGACAGTAGCTTGTGTAGTCATACTTCTATGTGGCGTTGAGATGTTCTTGAAATGAGCGTATTATGATCCATTGATATTTATTATTAAGAAAATGTTGTAGAAATTAGCATTGCTGTTTATGTTTTCCATGTAGATATGTACATAATTTTCCATGTAGATAATGTACATGTTATCTAAATAATAATTCCTGTCCCAACAGTTTCATGGAAAATATTTGTTATCAAATAGAGCTTTAAAGATAATTTTGGTTACATGTCGTAATAAAGTTCACTGAAGTGACCAACTTAATTCTAAAGACTTCTTATGTTTGCAGTTTGGCAGGAAGAAGAAAATTCGTAGATCGATAAGTGACAGAGGTTCAAAACAAGATGAGGAGGAGGAAGAGAGAACTGACGAACCGGCAGCTCCGGCAGAGGAAGTGGTGAGCTAACTTGACATATGTTCACAGCAGGCATGGTTTACTGCAACATTCAGCACTACAGATGTTGCGGATTTCCTCCTGCCATAAACCTGACAAGTCGTGATATTAGTGAAAGATCCACTGATTTATTTATGCAGAGGTCGATTCATTTGCCCTAGACATGGCTTGGGACTCAGACCCTGGGCCTAAATTCCGCAATTGTTTGTTGCCATGCCTGTCACTGTCGCAGGAAGAAATATCCAGCGGGTCGGGTTCAAATTTCAATAATACCCACACATTTTATAATACCATATATTTATCTCCTAATTCTACTCTTTTTTTTAATATGCATTTTGTGTGTGTGTGTGTTCATCTTTACTTGTATGCTACACGTTTACCCAGATGAATTTGTAGCATATGGGTGAAATATTCCCTCCACAATGATGTACTCACCAATGATGTACTTTTGAAATAAATTCCATTCAAGCTTTAGGTTTTTGTAAATTAAAAAAAATTCCTAATTGAAAGAATTTACTCAGTTTTCCTCAATTTGATGTTTGTACTTGCTTCTTTTTCGTTAGGAGGATGAGGATGATGACGAAAGTGACGTTGATCTCTCCAAGTACGACCTCGACGCCAGTGAGGACGAAGAAGAAAACAAGAACGGAACCGAAGCAGCGGGTGGAGACGCAAAGAACCAATCTCGCTCAAGATCCACGTCTAGGTCAGGGTCGTCCAGCTATTCCTCAAGGTCGTCCTCACGCTCAAGTTCGTCGTCACGGTCTGGATCGAGGTCGAGGTCGCAGTCACGGTCAAACGACGAAAAAAAGAAGAGAAGCGATTCTAGGTCCAGGTAACTGGTAAACAGGGACAGGTCAAAGGTCAATATCAAACTTCTACCTTCTATGCATTTAAATTTGTCCGTGTAGTCGACGGTGATTGTGCTTATTTTCTGGTAAGTTTGGTGTCAAAATATGGTTTGTATTCATATCCAATCTACACATGATGTTCATATCAAGTCTACAAATAAAGTGGTTTAATTTTATATTTTTTTAATGCAAATAGCAATGTGCTGAAGAAGAAAAACACTCTTTCTTTTTAGCATTGTATTTATATAATAGATAAGTTTGACAAGGCAAATGATTATTTTGGACTGGTAATAGATTTTCTTTCTATACAATTGAATAATGCTAGAGATTTACATAATTGTGAGGCTGGGAAGAATTCCAATATATTTTTAATTAATTATCTTTCTATCCTGGGCATTTCATCTAATTAGATTGCAGTGAAAATAAATCTGATTTAATTTAGAAAACTAAAAAATCTTTCCACGTTTTCTGTCATGTTTCTTCCTGTGTTAGTGGTGTCCCTGTCATAGTTGCTATCATCAATATGAAATTTTCAGAATTGTCATTTAATATTTTTGTCGAAAGCTAGGGTTTTCGACAATATGATGTACCATATTTTACGTATTAAATGCCCTGCTCCAATCAACGCACCTTTCAACTATTTAGAAAAATTATAATACATCGTACCTAATAATCGCCCTGAATAAAACATTAAACAAGTTCCAACTGTTGTTTCATCATCTAAAATCACGCACACAGCACACTTGTTGTGAGGAACGTTCTCTCTTTGTAGTAAGCTAATCGCGATTGTATGTGTCCACATGTTCTTTTCACGAAATCGCCTGTTTGCGCTAGTCGTTTTTAACATGAAGATGCGTTCTTCGGAAGCCATTTTAGGTCTACTTGTGGTTGTGTCGTAAACCGTTGTCGTTTATTCCAAGGGAATAACTCTTGGTACAATGTCGTAAACGTAAAATATATTAACACTACCGGTACCTGTGATGTTGATAAGTGTTTTAGAATTAAAAAAAAGAAAAAATAGTCTAAATAATGTAATATGGTTTAGATCTACAAGACACAGGTTTGCAGATCCGTTCATGTCAACTCGGGTTATCTCCCTTGCATTGTCCGTGCTCGTTAGACGATCCTCCAATTTGGATTTTTTTCGGGCTTTAATAAACGCCCCCTAGTATCAATTTTTTAAACGCCCTGGTCGTTTAATACGTCGAATACGGTTATATGAAAAGAAATGATACATTTAAAAAAATCATAAAAAAACATGTTAATTATTAGTTGTTTAATATTGCAACGGCAGTTTTTCACGAATATACGAAGACAAAAATCATAATCATTAAAGAATTTTGAAATAATTTTCTTCATTCTTGATTAATTCATATTTTCCATTGAATTTTGACAATAGATAATATGGGTTTCATATATGATCTAATGTAGGGTACATTTACATAGTTAATTTAAAAAGCTCTCCTATCCACTATGATGACACAACGCTCAAGTGCCTGGGTATTGTTTATTGAAGCTCATTTATCCACTATTTAGATCAGGGTGCTCTCGTAAGTGGCCGTTTCCCATGTATAAGAGATTGCTTGGGTTTAAAGTCGCTTTCTAGAATCTTTCACTAATATCACGACTTGTCAGTTTAGGGCAGGAGGAAACCCGCAAC